>VXBZ01005982.1:379613-414066 GCA_013399135.1 Heliornis fulica
CGCTATTTTATTTTATTGCATGAGATGTGTTCCGGTATGATTCACTGGGAGGATTAGTGGGAATCGCGAAGCCCTAATTAGCTGAAAAAATCAATTTATTATATGTTTATTTAGGCATAACCAAAACCAGCCCACCCAAAAGGATGGGCATTATACCTTGGGTGTGTTGACTGTTTTTGCACACTGACCGTTGCTTGTTATTAATTATGTTGAGGCTTTAAAGATTTGCATTAAGGTGGGGGGGTGCAGAGAGACCTTCAAGCATAGTGCTATCGACTGTCTGGCATACCTGTTTATTTGAAAGCCTAAATGATAAAATTATGGCTTATAGGAGGAAGGGAGGGGGATAATGAATACTGTTTCTCTTACAGTGTGCATGAACTAACACAGTGTGATTAATGTGCTTTGGTGACTTGGGTTAAAAAACATAAATTCTGCAGGGTTTCTTTGGGTGTGATCCGTATCAACACAGCAGCTGCCTCTAAAACATTGACAAATACTGTAGCTGTGAAATAAATGTAGGTAATGTCAAAATATCAGCAGTCTTTTGGGATTTTTGAAAAAGATGTCAGTGATTAACTCTTGTGCTTGCAAACTGGGAATCTTTTGATTCATAAAATCTCTGAGGCTTTAAATGTAAAATTATATATGCTACCAAATATAAGGGGCACCAGTCAGTTCTGAAACTGTAACGAGCCAAATCTGTGAAATGCCAATAATCAATCATGCTAAACAGTAATAAAAAAAAGCCTCATGATTTTTAAAAACAAACAATAGTACTCAAATTTACAACTTCATTTGGTTCTCCATAAATTAACATCTTTGTTAGCACTTTCTCACATCATTTCTTGTTAACTTAAGAACTGATAGCTCGATTTTTTTTCAGATATTTTGATGGCATGACAAATCAGAACGAAGAGGATGTACTGTATGACTAGACACAAGATCAGTTCTGTTTGTGGATTACATTTTCAGTAAGATGTATGGATCTATTTTTTCCTTGTTCTTATATATAGATCATGAGACTTGACTGAGGCAATATACATATCATCCATCCATCTATGGCGAACTACAGCCATGCAGCTGACAACATTTTACAAAATCTCTCTCCTTTAACAGCTTTTCTGAAACTGACTTCACTGGGTTTCATAATAGGAGTCAGTGTGGTGGGTAACCTTCTGATCTCCATTTTGCTAGTCAAAGATAAGACCTTGCATAGAGCTCCTTACTACTTCCTGTTGGATCTTTGCTGCTCAGATATCCTCAGATCTGCAATTTGTTTCCCGTTTGTTTTCACCTCTGTAAAAAATGGCTCTACCTGGACGTATGGGACTCTTACTTGCAAAGTGATTGCCTTTTTGGGGGTTTTGTCCTGCTTTCACACTGCTTTCATGTTATTCTGCATAAGCGTCACCAGATACTTAGCTATTGCCCACCACCGTTTTTATACGAAAAGGCTGACCTTCTGGACTTGTTTGGCCGTTATCTGTATGGTGTGGACCCTCTCTGTAGCCATGGCTTTCCCCCCAGTTTTAGATGTGGGCACCTACTCGTTCATTAGGGAGGAAGACCAATGCACTTTCCAGCATCGTTCCTTCAGGGCTAATGATTCCTTGGGATTTATGCTTCTTCTTGCCCTTATCCTCCTAGCTACACAGCTTGTCTACCTCAAGCTGATATTTTTTGTTCACGATCGCAGGAAAATGAAGCCAGTCCAGTTTGTTGCAGCGGTGAGCCAGAACTGGACTTTTCATGGTCCTGGAGCAAGTGGTCAAGCAGCTGCTAATTGGCTGGCTGGATTTGGAAGGGGTCCCACACCTCCAACCTTGTTGGGAATCAGGCAAAATGCGAACACCACAGGCAGGAGAAGGCTACTGGTTTTAGATGAGTTCAAAATGGAGAAGAGAATCAGCAGAATGTTCTACATCATGACATTCCTCTTTCTGACCTTGTGGGGTCCCTATTTGGTAGCCTGTTACTGGAGAGTTTTTGCAAGAGGGCCTGTAGTACCAGGGGGATTTCTAACGGCCGCTGTCTGGATGAGTTTTGCCCAAGCTGGAATCAATCCTTTTGTCTGCATTTTCTCCAACAGGGAGCTGAGGCGCTGTTTCAGCACAACCCTTCTTTACTGCAGAAAATCCAGGTTACCAAGGGAACCTTACTGTGTTATATGAGGGAGCATCTGTAAATCTTTAGCCTTGTGAAACACTACCATTCTCTGCTAAGCAATTGTGGCCTGTAGCCATGTCTTGAGAAGAAAATCAAGAATGGGATGTCAGCAGTTGTAAGGATTTGGGCAACATTCTGCAGTCTTTGCAATAGCTCACCTCTAATCCTGTTTTAAACCTAAACATGTTCCTGCTGACCACTGCTGAAGGTTTGTAATTAAGAACAAAGGACTGAACTACTGCCCTGAATTCCTTTATGTGGTTGAAATCTAGATTATGAAAGTAGCAGGTGCTAAGTATCAGTGCTAAATGCTGTGTATATCACTACATAAAATAAGACCATCAAAAAAGATTAGCATTGGACATCTTAATAAATTAAGTTGATATGAGGTTAATGTGTTGATAAAACTAATTTTAGACATCTGAAGACCTTTAAAACATTTCATACAATTATTGTTTTGCAAAGACTGAAAACTGGGGACTCAAGTACTGTAACTGATTAAAGATGTGCCATGCATTATTGGATTATCACACTTACAAATCTGTTTGCCTTGTGAGTAAGTTTTGGGGAGCATTCCAAAGCAGTATTTTTGTTCAGATTTAGACTTTTTTTTTTTTTCCAAATATATTACTCTTTCTAAATATCATTTTCCTTACAGTGAAATTACTAACATTTAACTGTATTCTGTGGTTTTTGCTGATTTGGTATAAAGTTTAATAGACTCTTATTTATATTTTTTAAAAAGCTAGATATCAGTCTGTTAGGCAACGTTAATGATAATATCCAGTCATAATTGAACAGTTATAATTATCAGAATAAACACATGTTGCCTTAAAGGGTTATCTAGTATCTTCCATTTTGTTTAGCATTGAAGCAAATAAGCAAGCAAAATTGAATCAATAACTCTGGTCAGTCATTTGGGAGTGCATGAAAGATCACTTAGTCCTCTTTTTTCCTTTTTTACTCCAATGGTTCCCAAAAATCAGTATGCACATCACTGGGATGATAAGATTTTTTTTTTTTTCTAGGTGTGCCGCCCTTTCTAGTTTGTTCTGAGAAACACAGGCAGTTGATGTATGTTTATATTTTAAGACAGCTGTCATGGGGAGACCGCAGCCTTAGTATGATATCTTGCACAATTTGTGAAGCATTTATTCTACTGAAGGCACAGTCTTGTTTATATTTTCTGCACATTTTGGTGTATTGGTTGTTTTAAATTATTTAAGTTTTAACTTGTGAAAGCATATAATATGATTTCTTAGTATTTTAGAAATACATTAGAGTCTGTGAGTCTTTCCTTCTTTAAGATACAGATGTGTGGATTTCAATATAAAGTTGCATTTGCCAAAATTTACCTGTGTAGCTTGTTAATTTTCTTGGAATAAAATTTTACATTTTTCCAGTTATACAATTAACCTTTTTTTATTTTGTCTAGTGAGCTAGCATGAAGTACTGAGAATGTAGCCATTATGAATTATTATCCTTTGCAGTCACTGTATTCCCAAACTGTAAATGCATGAATGATGGGGACCACAGGATTGATAAATGATATTATCTACAGTAGCACTATTGTGTAGTTTATCATAATTACCCATCTATCTGTTCTAATATGTCAGTTATATTTAAAGTTGCAACACAGTATTTGACATTGACTTCACAGTTTAATTTTGGAAAATGTGTATATTTGAAGCACAACATCATGAGATGGTCAATCATAAAAACCACGGATTTTTCTTAACTTTTGGAGACAAGACTAGAGGTCTTAATTCAGTATTGGTATATCTTGTCCTTTGTTGTAGTTCTATGACCAGCAAGTTAATATATACATACACAAGCAGCAGTCAATAACAGAAATGCTTAAATTTGTATGATAACATTATACAACATATGCAACAATTCAGAGAGTTGTGTGTATATGTGATCAGACAACTTGATCAAAGATTTAGTGAGCAATCTGTTTGACCTCACTTACACTTTTATACTGAGGTTGATTGGTTGAGAGGCATGGCTTTATATACTGTGTTGAAACAGAAAAATTGCTAAAATAATGAGTCCTCAACAGTACAAGAATGTTTCAGAACATAATTTGAAACGGGACCAATAAACTTCTACCAAAAGGACTTTTTTATTATGCTGGAAGAGGCTTTGAAATGAAGGTAGTTAAGCAATTGTCAAATATAGCAAGAGTGAATAAAAACAGAATCGTATGTGGAGAAAAGTTCTGAAAGTTATCCCACTTAAGTTTATTAAAAGGTTGATTGGCAATAACTTCAGTCTAATTTCTATAACATAGTAACCTTTACAAGGAACATTGATATTACATATTGTAATAAAGAAGTACATATAAATAAAGTTGTAAATAGTGTCATAGTTGTAGAAGTAGTCGGTTCTGAAGATTAGCCAGAAAATGTCAACTATGAAACTTCAAAAGCTGCAAATTCGGGGCCTGACCTAACTCCTAATAAAGTCAGTTGGTGTTTTACCATTAACTTCATTTGGAGCAGAAGCAGGCCCTAACATTTCTATAGTACTATGCTTCTGAAATACTAAGAAGGCTGTATTTACTATGCAGTGGGCGAAAAAGAATCAACAACAGAAACCAATTAAAAATTATTTCCCTGGAAGTTTTGCAAGCAGTAACTGATGTAAATTAAAATAATAAACAGTAAACAAATCTGAAAGCAAATATTTTGCTAAATGTTTTTCTTTTTGGTATGAAAAGAATTCCTTTGGAAAACTGAAAAATGCACAGCTATATTACAGCCTGGCAAAGGAGAGGTACTTTTTTTAAAGTGAAATTTTTATAACTGCGCCAGTAATAAGTCTTGCAACCAAAGTATTTCCTTTTATTTTCTCCAGTGTTAAAAGAACAAGGAGATTTTCAGTCAATTAAAGGGCAACATATGAAGTAATGTTTTATGCAAAGTTATTGCTCAGTGGAACTCACTGACACAGGATACCAGGTAGTTTAGAAAGATTCCTGCAAAAATTATATGTACACCTGAATTAAAGCAGTGCTTGCAGGTTTTGTCATCAGTGTTTTGATCCATGTCGGCATATCAAACCCAATGTATTAGGGTGTAAATCCAAAGGAGCAAGAGGGTTTATTTCAATTCACTACCCTCTCATGTCTGGAAATCCTTTTGCTTTCGTTTTAGTGCAGAAGTTAAGCCTCAGCTAGAATGAGGGCTGGTAGGTTACTCTTCTCAGAATAGGACACTATTTTACATTTGCATTGATCTTTAATGCTCATGGGGAATGTGGTGTTAGTAGTTTTAACTTTCCTGGTGGCTGGAATAAAAATGGAAGAACAGATTCCCTGGAGAAAAGGCTGTCTGCATCTGTTGCTTTCCCGCCCTCTGCTGCCCCACTGGCCCTTTGGCAGTCTCTCCCATCAATCCTTCTTCAAGATTAAATGTTTTATATACTGAGTCTTGTATTTCTCCTGCTCCTTAAGAAGTGTCTCAGCCATCCCTCCTCCCTACCAGATAAGCTCCTGCAGCAACTTCCCAAGGTTTGTCAGTGTCTGGGTCCCCTCCCTGAAGACAGAGACCACCACTTCCTTCCAGCTGCCTTTGTAGTTCATGGAATCGTCGTTCTGTGATGCGTGGCTAGCACACTGCCTATCTCTGTCTTTTGGCTTTGGTCATGAAGTAGATGCTGTTCAGGTTATGTGGACAAAAATGAGAATGGGGAGGGAAACAACTTCCCCTCCCCCAGCTCCTTCATATAGAAACCATTGTTATTGTTGCGTTGCCTAAGAGCATATGATTTTTTTAAAGTATATTCGGCGCTAATGACCCTCTAAAATGAATAAAATGTAGAGTTAGACAATTAATGCTAGTTAATTGGCTAATTAATGCTGGTTTTGGTACAGCTACAAAATATTACAAAATGGTTTTCCGTCATTCTCTAGCCCTTGGGGGCAGAGGAGTCCACTGTATTCTCTCTCCTTTTATGCGCATTGAATTTGTTCACTTGTATCCTCTTGCCTTTGCCTTTCAAGGATGTGAACATTTTACTTATATTAATAGGGGTCTGGTATTGCAGCAAGCTGTTATTACTCATGGGTTTAAAAAAATGAAAAGGAGCTCTGATGAGGTGTTCACCTCTATTCGAGGTGAATTAGAGAAGTATTTTGACAAACAATTGGGGTTTTTAGCAAATGTCGAATAAAACTGTAGGTCGCTGGGCTCCTTCGTAATTACACAGTCAGCTCTCAATTATTGAAAACAGAAATGGAGTAGACTAACCTGTGTAAAGCTAAACCATAGGTAATACAGAGCATATGCACATAAGAATTTCCTGTGTTTATTACATTTATCGAGGAATTAAGTTAGGCTGAAGTAAAAAGTAAGATCAGAAATTCAAAGAAAAATGGTGGGTGTTTTTCCTTTTTTTTTTGTCTGCTTTGTTTTAGCATAGCACAGCTAATCTGCAACCTGGGTTACACACCCACAGGCAACTGAGAGTTGACTGTACAATTCTGCATACCACATAGTCAGCTTCCTCCTAGTTTATATTCATTGAGAGCTGTATAAGTGCGCACTACTAATCTGATTGACTTTTCAGAGAAAAGAGAAGGCTCAATCTGAGGCACAGTTCTTCAAAACTAGAATTCAATATATGTTCTCTGCTTTTGTTTACTGAAGTGATTTTGAGTGTGAATAAATCAGTGATCTAAATCAGTAATGATCATAAGCTTTCTCTGGCCATGACCATTAAGAACAGGACAAGATGACATTTTGCAATGCATATGCCAGCAACAAATCAAAGAGCTTGATATTACACACCATGACTTTCCTTGAGTGGCCTTAAAATAACTCATGCTTCATATTTGGAAAAACAATTATGATTAAGCTGTCCATTTAAATGGATAAAGTCTTCAACTAGCCAGCATGAAAAAGAAGGATGATTTTTAAAGATTGCTCATCATAAGTAGTGAAGAGGTTTTGTGGTGGTTTTTGTTTGGCTAAACTGTGTAATTACATAAGTATATGGTGATCAAAGGAGTTCCACGGTAAATAAGTTAGGTTTTTTAGTAGTCTAAAAAGGAAATAAGTAGCAACAATCTTGAGCTATTTGAAATGAAATAGTTGCAGTTAGTTGTCTATGTTTCATAGAATTTAGATAAAAAAACAATTCTTGCCATTTTCAGTACTTAGTGATTTTATGTACCTGATGCATTTAAAGAACAACTCACAGCCAACTCACTGTCTGTAGACAGTGAGTTGGCTGTGAGTTGTACCACTGTCTGTAGACAGTGAGTTGGCTGATGCAGGCCAGTTGAGAGATTTACCCTTTACATCACAGTACTTGTGGTATGCTTTGCATGTAATCAGCACAACAGAGAGAAAACCGGAATCCTTCTGATAAAAGCTTTCAACAACTCTGCATTAGCTGCAACAAAACGTCTCAATATTGGGCAAATTACCATCTCCAGAGATTTTTTCAAAATTATCCTTGTGCTAATTCATGAAAAGTCTACTTCACCTCATTAAAGAGCCATCTAGTTAAAGAGGTATTTTTTTCATCCCTTCATGGGTTGGCTAAGACAAGTTCTGCTGTAATGTAGAATTAAAAATCCCAACTAAGAAATTATTCATTTGAATTTCAATTATTATGCTATCTATATGTGACACTGTTGTAGTCACATTTTAAATAAACCCACAAAGTTTGTGGTTGAAGAATGGAGATGATCACTTATGATGCAAAAAACATTCACATACTTCTAGTTCATTCTTTTTCTTATTTCTGTGAAATGTTAAAAGTTTCAGTTTTAGGAATGCAAACTCTTAAAAGCAAGTATGCTGGAGGGGAAAGAAAGAATAGCCAGAAATATATCTGTTAATGTTATTTTTGCAATGAAGAATGTTACCATATACACAATACATTTTCTGCATTGTTATAATCTATCAGCTTGCCTACTTTTTGCCAGTGTGTATATACAGCACAGATACAATTCTCAAGCCGTCAGTAACTACAGCATTTCCAGAGCACTTTTATTTACATTCTGTAAACATCAAGCTCAGGCATGCTACCATCTGTTTGCAAATCGAAGACATTGCTAAAAAGAGAAAGATTTGCACTGTAATAATCTTGGTGGATCAGGTCGTTAAGATAGTGGAATAGAGTGGCCCGGATACTTGATGAGTGGGTTAGGCAGCAGGTTGGAGGATACAATAAAGTTTTCAGCCCTGTTTATAAGCCAGTTAAAATTCTACTGACGTCCCACAATGAAACCACCTCCCATGGAACTGGCCTACCACAGGCCTGTCATCCACTTCATGTTGAGTCTAAGCAGGACTGTGGCTGTGTGTACCTTGAGCACTAACAGGTGAAATTTAGCCGTGAGATGAGGTAAGAAATGCCTAGACACCATTTGTAGGCTACAGACAGGTAATATACATCCTTGTCTACTCAAAACACTAGTAACAGAAGCAGCAGAGGCCCATAGGTAAATGGTTTTTGTAAGGCAGTTGGTATTCCGTGCTCAGTTGGTCGCTTGGAAGTGACTGAGATCTGGTTTTATTCTTGAATTTGATAGGGTTTCTTTGGAAAATGCATTCCTTCACAGCTATTCCATTTCATCACACCTGTTACCAGTTGAGCATTTGATTTTATGCTTAATCAAGTTTGTGTATTCTTTAGAATACGTATTTAATAGTAAAACATACTTGCAGCTTTGCACTGGTTATGGAGATAGATATCAGTGTATGTCCTTGCTTATTTCCATAAGCATTTCCTGTGCTGCAGACACGTAAATCCTATTTTTGAAATTAAGGCACTCTACAATTACTTGTTTCCTGAATTCTCTATGAAGGCCCTTAAGCTTCAGAAATTTCTCTTATTTGATCCAAAACACTCAGTGCCAGTGCAGATTATTAGGGCACACCGCAGGGAACATTTGATTTCTCTGACTGTAGGACTGTTTGGACATCATGAAGACTGGAAATGTATATTTAGCTCCTGTATAATAATTTATGGTAATGACTGGGAGCTAGAATCGATAGTGGTGGGACTGCTAGAATAGGATATTTCAGTAACTGCAACTTTAAATTACATCGTAAAACATCTAGCACAAAGGAGGAATGCTCCTTTTGTAAGATGATTATGTAAATGGAAAGTAAACACACACACAAATGAGTACAGTTCTATAGGATTTTGATTAACGTATTCAGTCATAGCTATAGCAAGATGGCCATAAAGCAAAAAAGAAAAGAGAAAGTAGCATACCATTGATATGTAATCCTTGTAATTTTGGCTCGATTCCTGCAATCCCTACTCTAAAAAAATTTTCCCTCTTTTGTGGAAACTCATCTTAATAAAGCATATAAGACCTTGATAATTTGTATAAGTGTTCATGTTTTTTACTTGTTCTCAGAGAGAGCATAGTATAGCAGAACTTTAAGTGTGATCTCTGTTAAAGTATGTGTGCAAAAGCAATCTTTTGATTGGTTACAAAAGAGAGTATACATACATAAAGAGACGTTTCTCAGACCCTCAAAAATAACGTAGTGTAGTTAATACCAAGTAGGGACAGCTCAAGCTCTGATAGAAGGCACTAGAGTACGATAAGTGTATAAATATACGCTAGAGTATAAAATCAGGTGAAAGGAAAGCAAGGGGCATTTAGAAATAGCTTCCTATGCTAATAGTTGTAAATAATGGCTGTGGACTCCTTTGCAGACCTCCTTCTACGTCAGCCACAAGGACCTTGTGTGGTGGTAATATTTACTAATCTCAGCAGTGTAAGGATTTACTCCAGATAAATTATTTGATCACACTCAAAATTCTTGAAACTTCTCTTTCTTTAGGTGCTTTCTGTGAGTAGCTTCTGTTCTTAATAGGTGGGAAGAAATACATGTAAGGGTTGAACAAATCCTTTTCACACCCAACTTGGTGTGAGGAATTTTGTAAGGATGGAGATAGATGTGGAAGCCCCTCACAGTTTTACCACACCTCTCAGACACTTTTTTATTTCAGCTTACTTAGCAGATAGGCACACAAGAGACTCAAATAGTCTACCCCTGTCAGCATCCAGTCTCTCGTTCCAACATATGTCTCCAGAAAGATGGACATCATTGTTTGTGGAGACTCTGCTATGTAGATGACCTACCTCGAAAAGCCACATTGTCACAAAGCTGAGAGTTGTTGTATCCTTTTGTATTGGGATAGCAATTAAATTTTGTATTAAAATCACATGTTAAATTTGCTTAGCATGCTAATTTAAAAGCAGGATTTCAGAGTATTTCCCACTTCTAACCAGGAAGGCCACCAGTCTTAACTGGTAAACACAGTACTGCTGAGTATATTATGATCCCTTGGCATCAGTTACATAAATGCCAATACAATAATTATTGCAGTACTTGATTATATGAAATCCCCGAAGGGGTTAATTTCTTGCTTTGACATTTTCCTTATGCAAATATCCTCATTCCATTTCATGCAAGACAGGTTTGGAAAATGTGGATGCTTTGGGTGGTATTGGCATCTAAGTTATGCTATCTAAGGACAAGTGCTAGCTGCTAAATAATTCATTTATTTAAAGTTCATAAGAGACTGTGTAAAACTAGTTACCACAAAAACAAAAACCCATGAGTAATATTTTCTTAAGTCATGTGTGTGATCCATGAAACTTGGCTTTGGTACCTGAGTATTATCTGACTTAGCATTCAAACCTAATACGGAATTAGAAACCAAGCTGTCAAGGTAATTTCTAGCCACTGAATATAGCTATGAAATGTTATCATTACAGATATTCTACTTATTTGCAAATATTTAAAAAGTGTTTATGGTGGGACTCAGATGGAAAAGCCTTGACCATACTGAAATTAGTAATAAAAAGCCTGTTGCTCTCAGTGAAGGCAGGATTTTATGTATTGACCTTCATTTCTGAAGACAGTGGTTGTGTTCCTTACTATGGATGTATATATTATGCTCATGTGCACCCAGCATATCTAGGAAATGAGCTTTCTTTTTCACATTCTTAAGCTTTTCAATTCTGATTTCTTTATGTCAAGGTCTTCATATTATGCTTAACAGCAATGACACCTGAACTCCTGTTTTAATTTATATTTATATAATCATGTTACTTAACAGTCTCTTTATAGACAAGAACCCCTTTGTATTTGGTTATGCGAAAAGCAGCCTCTGTCTAAAAGCAAACAATTAAAAGCTAATGCAGGATGGGTACAGATAAGTGGGATTCCAAGGAAATTAGGAGACAATGTTGGTAAACATGATGGGAAAGGAGATGCCAGAAGGTTCAGGGGTTTTGTGGGTTTTCAGGTTTTGTTTTATCTTTTTTTTTTTTGGCAGGTGTGTGTTTGTTTGTTAAGGGGAGAGAGATGATTAAAGAGGAAAGTTTTAAAAGAATTGGAAAATAACAAGGGAATGGATTCTCAGTAGAGAGGAGCAGCTTGGGAGAAAGCACAAAGGCTGTTCCCCGAAAATCTAATTGTCAGTGGTAATTGTCAGTGATAGCTTGTCAACATGAGCAGATTGGAATTTCTTGATAAAGAAGGAAAGATGATAGAGCAGAATGGAGTCACATCGAAGCTGAGGAAGGAACAGAAAATAACTACTGAATCACAGCAGTAGGGAGAAGGAGGTCATTAGAGGTCATGTTGAAAGTAAGGTTCAATGAAAACAGTTGGTGAAAGCCAGCAAGATTGACTCCAGGTAGTCATTGCAGTCAGTGAGCTTAAAAAGGCAACACAGAGTAAGATGGCAGAATAATTGCCAAAATAAGTGGGATACAGACCTCCATTTTTTGTTTGGTGGGTTTTTTTTGGTTTGTTTTTTTTTTTAATTAAAAATTAAATGCCTCAATTGTTACAGGAGGAGACATAGAACAGAAGAAGGTGATGAAACCAGCAAAGGAGCGGTTGAGGGACAGGGCTGGATATTGTAAAGGGTAGTAAGAGGTGAGGATAGCTGTAGGGAAGACTGGCAAAACAACCAAATTCGGATTAATCTCCTTTGAGTAAAGTGGGGAGATGTGGATTTGAGATTCCAAGAGATGGAGGGCTCCAGGAAAGATGAAAAAGATGAGGATAGCATAAAAAAGGGAATGACATCAGTCGGGAAAGGGGAGGGACAAAAGAAGGGAAGAACAGCAGTGTAGCAGGAGGACAGCAAGTGCCAACAGTGAGGATTGCCCAGACACGAGAAAGTTGCTGTCTAGTAGAGGTTCTGCTCATCAGTGACACTGTGCTTACTCATGGCAGAAGGAAGCAGTGCCAAGGGATTCCAACATTAATGAGGTCTGGACAATTGTGGTCTCAGTGGTCTCAGTGTGTTGTAGACAGTATTACTTACGAGTTAGCAGGAGCTTGAAGAAAGAATGGTTTGTATCTATTATTTACCACCCTTTCCTTTTTAACATTTTAACAGGATTTTCTGTTCCACTGCCATATTCTTTTTCTTGCTCTTTTCTGTAACGTTACTCTACTGAGAAAAGCTACGTGTTCTTCATAAGTGACACTATGTATTTAGCGTATGTTGGCCCAGCAATTTTGATAACTTTCAGACTGAATTATACCTTTTCAGAACAGTGAAAGTGCAGTTTCTGTGTGGTTTGAGAACACTGCAGTGTTTTATTATCATTATCTCCCATAATGGTGGTATCTTGGTCTGGTGAAGTGACCATTAGAATGAAAGCCAGTAACTTCCAGGTTCTCATTGCAGCTTTGCCACTAACATCATTGCATGGGTGACCTTGGATGATTCATAGGCCAACTTTTCAACTATCCACTAATTTTAAGTAATACAGGGACATTTTGGATTCCCAGTTTAAGACACTAGTGAATCAATTTCCAGGGGAATGCAGCACCCAATACATCAAGTATTGATTATGTTAATATGTTTTATGTGTAGATGGTAAAGCTGATCAAAAAGTGTTTTCTCTCTTACTTTTTTTTTTGTTTTGTTTCGTTCTGTTTTGTTTTTACCAAGCCCTGGCCTTCTGCACTTTTCCTTCCTGAGAAACTGAAAATACTCTGTGAAGAAAAGTTCTATTTCCTGACCTCTCTTTAAGATTAGGTCCACTGGTATTTCCAGATAGTCTTCCAAAAATAAGGTAACCATATTAGTGGTCAGCTTGAAAATGTGTGTTGAAAACATTTTCTACATAGTTTGCCAGTTGAATACAATGGCTAATAATATAACTTCCTTGAAGGATGAGAGACTTAAGTATGTAATGTTTCTAGATTTCTGAAACTCGTTCTAAATCGGGATTTACCCCCTGTAATTGACATAGCCACGGTAAGATGGCCACAGCTGCCTTAGGCAAGCAAATAATTGTTAGAATTCTTTTCAGTTAAAGGTTGATGAGACAGTGTGGTGGTCAGCTTTCATTGCTGACACTAGGCTGCAGCCCGAAAGTTTGGAGACAACTGTGACAGATGATTTGGGATGTTCGGATAACCTCATCTTGCCAAGAGATATGTTCATTAAGTTGTCAAAGGAGTGAAATGTATGCATTGCCCATCCATCTGGCATATAATTTAAATACAGCTGAATTCCTGACCTCAGATACGATATAAGCATTTCTGAGTAGACATGACTGATAAATTTGCATAAACAGAGGCTCTTAGAATAAAAATGCATTTCAAAAGAAGAGTTTAAAAAACACTTCTGAGATCTAGAGACTCATGACAACATTGATAGATGGTAACATACTGAAATAAAAAATATTTTACTGAGTACTAAATAATATTTTTTAAATGTTTGCACAGGATTTTTAGTACAATTAATAAAGTCTCTCTGTAGCCTGAAGAAAGGTGTCAGCAGTTGAAGTGCCTGAAACTGAGATACTGAATTCATCACAATGAGTTTTCTGAGGGCTGAATAGATAATCTGCATGATTTTAAATATTAAAAGCTTTTGTCAGGGTAGATGTGCCTGCAAAAATGCAAGCTGGCAGTTTACACATGATTAAGTCACAGTTGTCTGGGCAATTCCATATCTGGGTTACCACAAAATATTATAAATATAAACAAGTATTTATACCTGATTTTTTTTTAATATGTCAGGCAGCAGTGCTATCATCGGTTGGATTTTAGCAGTGTCATTTTAACGCCTTAATATTTGACACCTGATCATATCAATACAATGTTAGAACCCAAACTTGCAAAACCTGGGTGACACATAGTGACCCTATGGGAACAGTAGCACCATGGGTGTATCCCTTGGGAGTCTGCATGAGCAACCTAGGTTCCCTTGACTGTCAGCAGATCTTGAGCAACCAGGTTGACGGTTTGATTGATTGGTTTGGGGAGAGGTTCTCTGAATTCTGGAGATTTTCAATGCAGGCACCTAAATCAGTGCCTGAGGCTTGATGGTGAAACACCCCTTTCGGTCTTTCTTCAGGTCTGTGAGAACACTGCCTGACTGTCAAGACTGAATGTACTGAAAAGGGAAGACTCATTCTTCTTTAACTGTGCAGGAGAGCTGGTGCATGAATTTAAACTTCTACACAAACAGATGGCAATATTTTCTTTTCCACTCTCTTTTCTCAGCATGGAGCACATCACTGTCTTCAAGTCACGAATCTGGGGATATGTTTATCAAGAGAGCTAATAGCGAAGCCTCCCTCTGGTGTGTGAGCATTTTAAAGGGTGATGTATTTCTCACAGTCTCATGAGCATGTTGAAAACTTGCATCACTTGTCGGCACTGCTGAGCAGCCTGTCAGTAGCTCTTCCTATCATTGAGGCTCTTCTGGATGTCCATGGGACACCCGTGTCACCAGCGTGGGTGCAAGTGACCCTACCTTCTAGTAGGTTCTCGAAATCCACATCGACTTTAATAGTTCCATAGGGCAGAGACTTCTGCCAGCAGAAGTAAATGTAAATGCCAATTTGTAATGTTTTGCTGGCGGAGGTATAGGTATTCGATTTTTCTATGGCAATTGTCTTGTCACCACTTCCTCTGCAGGGGTATTGCCCGGCTCCTTGCTAGTTTTTTCCTTCTCCTTTACCAATTGCTACAGCCTTGAAACATTGTTGGAGGGTAACTACTGCAGAACTTTAGCATACCTGTCCCTATTCAACAAAAATTCAGCCGATACAAATTCATGCCCTGAGCTAAGCTCTGTATGATACCCCTGTGCTTGCTTCCAGATGTTGTATTTGTAGGAGGGCAGAGTTAATTTCCAGGTGAAAACTTAGGTTTACCCTGTCGGGACTGTTGGGACTGCTTAAATCTATAAACATTTGCAGCATCTGGTCTTCAGTCTGTCTTTATTGTTCAGTGGTACGAAAGCTCAAGAGCAAGCTAAAATGCAAAATGCTCCTTGATTGTTGCTCTGCCCATCATAGGTCCTTGCTTCAGCTCACAATGACCACTCACAGTACCTTCCCACATGTATCATCCAGCAAAGAATCCAGTCTGACTGGTATTCTGGGATACCTCTGGTGGGTTCAAGCCATGCTATAGGTATTTGTATCGCATTGCTACAGCTTGAAGGCCATCTTTAAAAGAGGTGGTATGCTAGCTCTTTAAAACCTTCTCCAGAATGTAGGCTTGCATACAGACAGTTGAAGCTATGGTTGGTTGTAAGCCCCACACAGCTCACAAGGTAATTTCTGCAGTCTGAGGGAATGAGCAAGTGTTTCTATACTAGTGGGCATGAGTAGGTCCTAGCCAACTGGTAGACTAGTCAGGGTACCCATACCTTCATTATCACTGCTCATGCCTCTAACCCAAACAGCACAATGAGCAGAAACAGTTGTCTCTGTGGACCACGGAAAGAATAAACCATGGGTGCTACTGCGTGGGCAAAGGGAGTAACTTCAGTGAAAGGAAGGTGATGGACATTGGATTTCAACTGGAACGAGGAGGACAAACAGATGAGAGAAATTACAGTGCGAGGAAGCAGGGTACATGGGAGCAGTGTGAATCTTCAGGGAGCAGATGTGACATGGACAGACTACAAGAGACATGGGGGTCTTGAGGCAAGAAGAGATGTGTGGGTATGTAGAAACAAGTGTCTGGGTGGGAGAGTATGGTGATTTGGAGGCTGCTGGAATTTAACCATTAATTAGTAGCCATTCTGTGCATTGAGAAGTCAGCTTCTCAATGAGACAGCTGAGGTTTAGGGGAAACTGTGAAACGTGCTTTAAATATGAGAAATGCAGACAGAAAGTTCTCAAGGAGCACGGGGGTCAGTGGCAGTCGGACCCGGTGATGCTGGTTTTTCCAGACCAGCTAGCAGTTCTGGAGCACACCCCATACTTGAAAGAGGTGTGTGATTTGATGCTTCCACTGCAGCCTCTCTTGGTGTGCTCCTGCGAGGCCTTAATTGGGACTGAAAAGTGCTGCTTCTTCACAGAACTCCTGAGGGAGTTGGGGAACAGCATTGCGTTGTGCCTTCCTTGGGATTATTTCTTTCCTCCTTTTCCCTTGTGTGACACAAGCAGGGAAATTAATATTGAAACCTATTGAGCCCGCTTGGTGAATCTGGCACAGCATTATTAAAGATGTCTGAGATTTAAAGTTTTTTTATAATTGAGTCTGTCTAACTCATCATTTGGAAAACCTTGAAGATCACATTATGTGCACAAGCACAGTTAATTTGTTTGTTGCAGGGACCTCAATCATAAAGTGCGTATATCCAAGGCCACTGAGGAATTAAGACTTAAGCCATTTAATCAAGTCTGCGTGTGAGTAAGTAACAGTCAGGCCAAAAGAAGTACCCAGGCAGAGAGCGAGCCCCGGGAACCGAAGCTTTCGGCACAACACTGCCCTCTGGAGCTTTCCGAACCACTCTCGTCGCAAACCAAACAAAGGACAAAAAGGAGGAAAAATAGGCAAGGGCCTTGGTCTCCGATGTGAAAATGAATAGCACTGTGCACGCAGTGCAGGGAAGGATGAAAGCAGCTGTACCGCAGAAGCAATGGGAGTATAAAGGCATTCACCCTCGTCACAAATGCCTGCAAATATTTTTCAGCACTGAATGGAAGGTGGAAATAAAATTGAGAATTTTAAACAGACCTGGAAAGAATGACATACAATAACAAAAATGCTTTTCAATTTTGTTTAAAGGTGTTGGCAGCATTTTAACAAAGAAAAATCAATGAGCTATTGGGAAGGAGAAAAATAATTTGCTCTCTCAAAAATCTATTTTAGATGCAGATCTTTTTCTGCTATGAATCCTTTCACATTTTGATAGTGTTTGTGTCAACGCAAAGATGATATGTTACCTTGTGCTGTCAAGAGCTTACCAAAATAAACCTCATCAACAAGGCATTAAATAATAATATCACCTTTCCCCTGAAGTTTTGATACTCTCTGTGATGTACTTATGCATATTTTTAAAAGAACTTAAATTATTGATTCCCTCCTTCCATCAAACCTGTCTAACCAGTGAAGTGTATATAGAATGCAGTCCTGTACTAAGCTCTGTTAAAGAACAACACACAGCCCTTAATTGAAAGCATGGGTTTGTTAAAATTGAATTTCTTGAATGTACAAAAGGACTAATCTGGCAAATACAGCCTATAACTCGTAACAACTCATAATTGCTGATATATCTGATGGCAGATATTCTCAGTAATGCACGTGCACAGAATTGGATTCTAGGATGTAAGAACCACATTTCAATACCTTCTCCACCCAGTGTTTTTCTGTTAAAGTGAATGATGGAGAAGCTGATGTTGGAAGGGACCTCTGGAGACCACCTAGTCCAAATACCTGCGCAAAGGAGGGTCAGCTAGAGGAAGCTGTTCAGAGCCACATGCAGTCAGGTCAGGTTTTTGGCGTTTCCAAGGATGGAGGGTTCTTAACCTGTTTGGGCAATGTGTTGTGCCTTCACAATAAAGAAGGCATTTTTTAAAAAGTTTTTTTTTTATTTTAAGCAGTACTTCCTGTTTTTCAGTTTGTGTCCATTGCCTCTCATGTCACTGAGAAGAGTCTGATTATGTCTTCTTTACTCCCCCAGTCAGGCATTCATACACACTGTTAAGATCTCTCCTTGAGCAGTTCAGACTCTTCCCTTAAGCAGTACTGGGCCCTTCACTACAAGAATGACATTGTGGTCCTGGAGCAGGTCCAGAGGAGGGCAACCAGGCTGGTGAAGAGTCTGGAGGGCAAATATTATGAGGAAAAGCTGAGGGAACTGGGTTGTTTAGTCTGGAGAAGAGGAGGCTGAGGGTAGACCTTATCACCACCTATAATTACCTGAAAGGAGGTTGTAGAGAGGTGGGTGATGATCTCTTCTGCCAAGTGACAGGTGATAGAACAAGGGGAAGTGGCCTTAAGTGTGTCAGGGCAGGTTCAGATTGGATGACAACTGAAAGAGTTGTCAGGGTGTGGCACAGGCTGCCCAGAGAGTCACCACCCCTGAATGTATTTAAAAGACGGGTAGATGAGGTTCTTAGGGATATGGCTTAGGACAGGTATGGTTGGACTCTGTGGTCTTTTCCAAATTTCTGGTTCTGTGATATGCCCAGTGAGCCAAGCCCTTAATTAGCTTTGCAGCCTTTCATTGGACTCTCTCCATTATGTCCATGTGTCTCTGTTACTGGGGAGCACAGCGCTGATCACAGCACTCCAGATGTGTCTCACCAGTGCTGAAGGATTATTTCCGTCAACCTGCTGGCAATGCTTCTAGATCAGCCCTGGATGCTGTCGGTCTTCTTTGCCACAGGGGCTTGTTGCTGCTGGCCCGTGTTCAATTTGTTGTCCACCAGGATCCCAAGGGCCTTTTCTGCAAAGCAGCTTTCCAGCCAGTCAGTCTCCAGCTTGTACTGGAGCCTCAGGCTTTTCCTCCTGAGAGGAATTCATACTGCAATTCAGTATTATCAGGATAGTAGCTGCCAGTGTTTGAAAAGAACTGAAATAATGACTTGGGAACAAATGACTCGTGTTACTGTAGTTGAAAGAAAGGTTATTTGAATACCAGTAGACTAAGGGAAATGGATTGAAACAAACAGAAATGGCAAGAAAAGGGAAGCAGTGGTCCCCTGGCAGGTCAGTGTCTGATCATAGAAACAGAACCCTGAGTGATTCACTCAGGGCTTGGTCTAGTACCTATTTAAACCTGTGAGAGGGTTTCCATGATTTGGGGCAGGGGCACTGAATTAAGCTCATTTGTACTGTGAAGAAAGGAAGAAGAGTTGCATAACAATTTTTTTCCTATCCTGCTAGTAATAAATATGCAGCAAAGTAACCTTCTAGAAATAATGGGAAATTCTGAAGAGTTTTAATAAACTCAATTTACAAAAAATGTGAAAAGGTCAAGTAAGATCATTAGTAACATTAGTCTCAGTGATATAAATGATTGTTTAGCTGCAAACATTTAATTATGTATGTAAATATCTACAGGACTGATCTATACTGGAAAGGATATCCAAAGCAAGTAATAATACAGAAATTCTACTGTGCTCTCTCCATAGCTCGGGGAAAGAAAACTAGCTCAGCACTACGAGATTTAAATTCATGTAAATGTCTTAGACGGTTGACTGTTGTGTGAGTAGAGAAGAAAGAGAAATGATTATACATTTTACCCTGTGAGGCTAGTTATGAAATACTGATGCCAACATTGCAATATATAATAGAACTGATAATAATTATCAGGTTTCATCCTTAGTGCAGATGAACAAGTTTAATAGCATGTTTTAATTTCACATCAGATCTAAATGGATAGCATGGGGCAGCTGATCTGTGTACGTGTGTATCAAAGGCTCTTAAAGGCTGCTTTTCCCTTAACAAACTGAATTTCCCCAATACTATATTTTGTAAAATGGCACAGAAGCAGGGATTCAAATACCTTTTCCTCTTCACAGAAGAGTTGGAATGAACTTGGAACACAAAGTTTGTAGTACACATGTCCTGGTTAGGTAGGAGTTAGGATTTGAATTTAGGACCATGCATTACAGATGCTTTTATGAAGCAGATTGGTCCCTTTATTCCTGTCCTAAAATAGAAATAGATCAGAGAGATCTGAGTTGTTTGGTTTTGCGTCAATGTTTTATTAGAAAATCTAAATTTCCTATAGAGCATTCAAAAGTTTACTTATTTCACTCTTTCATTAATAATGAATCTTAAACCTTTAGATGGGAGCTCTTCTCTTTCCAAGGTGAAGAGCTCTTCACCTTCCATGCTCACTGTGCACAGTATTTTATATTCAATGTACAGATATGCTGAAAAAAAGTTTAAACTTATTTCTGAGTGTCTTTCCAGATAAAATTATCGAAATAGAAACCGATGATCAGAAATCAATGAGGACTTAATTTGTTTCTTCCCATTGTTTGATGCAGCCACATTTTGGTGTATGCCAGATTTTTTATTTGAGTTCTTCAGAATTGTTTCTAGTTTAAACACCTCCAGATACAAAATCTTTAAAGTGTTCCTTTCTGTGTTTGGATTGTAAAACTCGTCTTAAGTCAATCTTTCTCACTGATAGCATTGTTATTATTGCCTAATCATTAAAGGAGCAGAAGGTCTTCTCCTCATCCAGCTCTGTGTATGTATTTAGCTAACTCAGAGGACATGATGTGGCTCATAGTGATTAATATCTATGTTCTCCAGAAGCTGGCATCTTCACCGAGGTCTACAGTATATCTAATTGAATTGGCCCCACTGAATTTAATCTTGAGATCCCCAACACACCAAAATTAAGTACAATTTCAAGTATAGTTATTAAATTATACTTTCATTTTACTAGAAAATATGGACCTGCAACACTTTAATGACACGTGAGATGAAAGATTAATGATATCTCAACTCAATTTAGAACAGTTTACAACTTTTCTTTAGAAATAGAATGGCATTATTTAGAAAAAAAAGCCCCACAATTATTTTAATACTTACCCAGTATAAGCTAAGAGTAAGTCCTTATTTTTCATCAGTTCTCTGATGTTAGTAGAATCAATATACAGCTGAGGATGTGGACTACAGTCCAGGCACACTGCCAGCAAAGTAAATGACTCTTTACCCTTGACTTCAATAATACCAAGGAGAGAACTAAAATGATTATAGAGATGACCATAATTTAGGCACTGTAATACCTAAAGATAAGGCAACTATTTCATACTTGTTGATTCTGAGGAGAAGCAGCGTATCCTCGGAGAGTATATCAAACTAATGGGAAGAAGGTGCCTACCCAGAGGGAAACTGAGAAGGCCTACAAAGTGAGCAGAGTAAGAGCTCTCTGGTAAGTGACAGTGGGCAGCAAAACATTTCTTACCTGGCTCTTCTGGCTCTCCTGTCCTGTCAACTTCCAGAACACAAAATCCTCTCCTGAGGAAAGCTGATTCATGATAGGATTCATGAATGTTTATTCCCAATGAAGAAAACTTCTAATTGTCCTAAACTTCAATACATCTGACTAAATTACAAATGCAGTTGTTAAAAGCAATATTGGAGATGTAATAGAATACTTGCACTTTGGCATATCATTTGACCTAGGCTTGTACAACCTTCTGCTTAAGAAACAGGATACAAAAATAACTGATTAAAGCTATTGAAATCTAAGTAACTGGCAGTGTGAAACAGTAGACTCTGAATCCTCATCAAGTAGAGAAAAATTAACTGTGGCCCTGTGGGGATTGTTCTTGGCCTCAGAAAGTTTTGGGGTTTTTTTATCAGTGACCTGGAAGCAAAAAAAAAAAGTCACAATTGAGAAAGTTTACAGGGATTTAAGAAGCAGTAAACAATGAGACTGACAGGTCACAGATAAAAATTTGGATTGCGGTTTTGAGCAGGGACAAGAAAATAACATGCTTTTCTGTTCAGTTTATTTGATCACACTTAAAGATCAGGAGCTCTGTACTAATGAGCAATCACTCCAGTGACTGATTACTTTCCTGGTAATCAGTCAGACATCAGTTCTCAGTGCACAAGTGTGGCTGAAGGGGCCAAATGAAATCCTTCAGTATTTAAACAAAGCCATGTGGAAAGAGGAATAAGGAGACCATCTCACTTGCACATCTGATATGGATGTGACTACAACCAGAATATTGAGACCAATTTCTGGCTGGGTAAGTGCTGAAAAATTGATTAAGATTTAGAGAAGCCCATAGCAGCGCTTAAAAGAAATTCATGAAAAGACTATTAAGCCTGAAAGGCTAGAGGAACTGTTTTATTTGAGGCTATTGCTTAATCCTATCCAGGCAAAAAAGAATTTATTTAGCTGAAAGATCAGCCAGGTATAGGTCAGCAGAAGGGCTGATGAAATGGCAGCTCTAACAAAATCCCTTGGTGTATTAGTGCGTTTGCAGGGTGGGTTAGGAATGTAGTGTCTTCATGCTGGGGCTCAGTTGGTGTGAGTGGCTCTGAAGTAGCAAAAGCTTGTAAGGACAGTCTAACTTAAAGAAAGGATCCCATGACTCCGCCTCCTCATGGCTATCACTGCTATGCAGTGCCAGGTGAGCAAAAGAAACAGAGAAGGTCAGACTAGATCATCGTTGTAGAGTCTTGGTGCTTATCTGAGCCATATGTTAATCATACCCTACTTTAATAATTTGTATCAGCAGAATTATTTTTTAATCTCATTAGAACAAAATGTCCCAAACCATTTAATATTTCACATGTCTAGTCAAGCCACCATTCCTGAGAAAACTGTATTTTTCCATAATAGTCTAGAAATGCACGTGTGTGTGTGTGTGTGTGTGTGTGTGTGTGTGTGTGTGTGTGTGTGTAAACCACCATTAAATTTCTCCATTAAATAACTTAGTCCCTGGGGAGAGCATTGTTGAGGCTTGGATAACACATTTCTGTAACTAAAAGGGCAAAGCCATCCCCATTTGTTAGGTTGGAAGGAGCGCTATTTGCGGTGCAGTAGCCCACTGCAAACAGCTTTGCATTTTCCAGGGCATTTCACATGCAGGCTGCCTTCCAATCAGTGCCAGCCAGATGAAGTTTTGAACAGTAAATATTACCTGGTGAGATGACTTTGCACAGTAATTGACCTCCTGCCACATGTCACTAATACAGTGTCCCTTCCCCTAGCTGTGGTCTGTAATAGAGGTTTTTGGAAGAATATTACCCTGGCCGTATATTCTTTTCTGGTTCATTAAATATAATAGCAATTCTGGCAAAGCCTTTAGTTGATGAGAGAGGTTTGGCCTCCGCAAGAAAACATTGTCACAGTTCTAGATGCTGTATCCTTACCTAATTTACTTACAGCCAATACGTTTTTGAATTGAGACATTAGATGGCAAAACCAGAAAGGACAATTTAAAATTTGCACTCTGAAAAACTATCTCAGTTCTCAGCCACCACTTTTACCTGAGCTGGAAATCGTTCCCACAATCCCAAACATCTTCAGTGGGCCTTTGGCTCCTCTTCCCCTGTCATTGGTACAAACTATTCTGTTGTGAATGTTTGATGCTCCTTTGCCATGAGGATTCAGAGAGAGAAGTATATCACCCTCTTGGTGGATTCAGCATTATATGTGTAAAAGGCTCTATAAAACAAAAAGCTTCAAGTGCCTGTTTTCAGTGCTTCATCCAGCTTTAAAGCATCTGCTGTTGCCCTTACAGTATCTCTTTCAGGCCATTTGTCACTGTCCCAGTTTCTCTGTAAGTGACAGTTAACTTTCACTTAACACCCTGCAGATATTTACTTAGTCCTTCAATATATTTTCCCTTGCATACTAATAAAATACCTGCTTTTACAGAGGACCTCTTATCCCAAAAGATTTCAACAAGCTCTGCAAGCTATAAATTTCCATCAATACTGTACAGGTAATGTAGTTTCTTGCTCAGTACAAAAGACAGTAGCCAAAATCTGAGTCCTAATGTTTCAACAAGCAACTGCTGAACACAGAATTAAAGCAGAGAGATGTGCATTTGAGGGAGTGCTAGTGTAGAGCACGGTGCTAGGGTCAGCTCTGACAGCATCAGACATGGACTTAAGTCTAACTGAAGCACTTCATCTCAGTGGTGCAGCTCCCAAATCTATGACTGGCTCCTCAGGCAGCAGTAGATCTGTCAACACATTTTGTGGTGATAAAAAATAAATAAATAAATAAAATCAGTGATGCTAATATTGTGCTTTCCATGCTCAATATTCAAACTTCAGCCATAATGCCAAGAGTGAAAAATTTAGTGCTTATCTCATGCTCTTACCCAGTCAAGACTCACAGGTGAAGTGTCTATGACATTCTTAGGCCCACTCTGTTATGTATGTTTAGGTCAAGCTTAATGCAGAATGGCAGCAGAGTTAGTCCTAAATACAGTATTTAACTGCAGCACAAGGAATCTTCTTTCTTATTCCTGGTCTTGAGAGTGGGTATCAGAGGTGGGTGAGCGGAGAGAGTGTGTTGCTTTGCATCCAGTCCTGGATGAGTGTGAAATTGATAAAGAGCAAGAAGAATGAGGAATTTGCCCCAGCTTTGCCTTTGGGACTGGTCTCACTGCGGCTGAAGAGAACCTAAACTTAATCCTTCTTCTTCCAGGGTAGACATGGTAACTTAGACTCTGTTTTTACAGAATAGAAAAGATGGTATAAAAGGAAACTGCAAGATTGCACCACCTCTAGAAGAACATTTGAGGATATTAAGCCTCAGAAAAGGACTCAGCTATCTGTGCCAAAGGGATAGAG
This sequence comes from Heliornis fulica, assembly GCA_013399135.1. Taxonomy (NCBI): domain Eukaryota; kingdom Metazoa; phylum Chordata; class Aves; order Gruiformes; family Heliornithidae; genus Heliornis; species Heliornis fulica. The sequence goes on from VXBZ01005982.1 coordinate 404,336, forward strand.
GTCTAGAAGCAGAGGCTGGAATGAAACTGCTGAGCAACCTAGCATATTCCTCAAGGTGAAGGACTGAGGGACAGTGCAGAGGACGTCCATCCTCAGCCCAGACATAGATTTCATGTCTCACCCATTAACAAAAAACACAACAAAATCAAGGTCTTCAAATTAGGAGGCGGTGTTGATACAGTAACAACTGAAGTCAGGATTATTTCCAAGTTTAAAAACCTGATGTATTTAGGATCTGACTTGGCTCCCATGAAATACATGTCTAATATAAGCAGTCATCTTTTAAATTTTGGCCTTGGTATCAGAAGTAAGCTTTGGATCACACCAAGTTAGAAAACATAAACATTTTATATTTGATTTATATCATAAGCCAAATACAAATTATTACTTTTCCTCATTTTCAGTTACCTCTGGCTATTTAAAACATCTTCCACTAATTCTCATCTGCATTCTCGGTCTGGAATTTGGTCTACATGATGAGAATCTCTTCGTTGATAGCACTTTACATTCATCTATAAACAGCTTTTGATGACTAATATGCATTTTTTCCATCCCTGCAATACATTTGTTACAAGCAAAAAGAGACTGTTTGGAAACAACACCTTAAATTTCCTGATAGATCAACTACTTAATGTTTAATTTCAAACCTCAAGAGGTAAAGAAAGCTAATTTTTTTCTCAAGCTATAGTCCAAAGGGGAAAAAATAAGATAGCTATAGCTACAGAAATATAGAATTAGTATTATTCTGATATGGAATATGCCTTTTTAAGCCATAGCAAGAGTGATTTTATTTGTATTCTTTATATTTTTCCTACCTTAAAAGACAACCACTTTAGATTCATTTAATTTGAATTCTTGCATGGCCTCTGCAAATAAACAGAATGAATAACCAAATAGAAAATTCATTTGCTTACTCATAGCTCTGAAAATGATTCATTATTTAAAATATTACCATTAAAAATGAACTGTTTCCACAGAGAAGATGAAACAGGTGACTTTTTTTACAGGCATCCTTACAACTCTGGCAAACATGAATATCTGTTTACTGGCATGCTTTTGAGAGGTATCCTTAGTAAAATACACCAAAAAAAAAGACATCACAGATGTCTTCTGTTCTACGTTTTTTATGCCACAGTCATGCTAAATGGCATTAGAACTTATCATACCTTTCTTTTAGATTCTTCTTTTCATACTATATCGAGTCCCCACATGCTTCTGCGTTTAAAACCAAAGGAGCTCCTGGGTTCCACCATTGCTACTCCTGTTCTTGATTGTAAGACATCACTACTACCACTTTATGACACAAGATTTACACTGCTGCTCGATTCTGCCCGAGGACAGAGCCTAAGTGCCTGGTTCAGCCCCATAAAAAACAATCCAGCTCACAGGGGTTGCCGTGAGCGTGTTTTGTGTTCTGTCAGTGGCTCTGCCGTTGGTATGGTTTTACGTGGCTGCCTGCATTTGAACTGGGGAAAAAAATATCAAGGAGCATCAAACATGTCCTGGAGCAGAAGCTCGAGGATGAGAATTCCTGGCAAACCAAAATATTCTTCCCTCACCTGCCCACCACAAAGGCAAACATGGTATTTAGAGAGGATTCCCTGTGCTGTCCTGCGAGTACACATGCTGCAGTAGTGATGGGGTGACAGTGTGAGTATGATCAGCATCCAGGAGCCACCGTTCTAAACCCCACCATTGGAGTCATTTGGTTGTTCACTTGTCTCTCTGAGTTTCTTCATCATTCTTGGGATCTTTGTTTTAGCTCAAGCACACAACAGAGAACCGCATTAACTAAAATAGTTCTTGAAGGACACCAGAAATTAAAGTATGCTGAAGGCTGAGCTAGAGCTTGACATTAATATTTTCAAGAGGTAATGACTCAGCTCAGTCTTATCACAATTCTGTTGCAAACTCAAACTTTCATCTTTGTTTCTGCTGACTCCTTGCAAAGGATTTTGCTACTAAAATGGAATCGTATTTTCTGATGCAGGTCCTTACTTCATGTCAGTCAAGCTTCAGTGCCATTGGAATTACAGGATTTTCTGTGCTGTTGTGAGTATATTAGGAAAGCGTACAAAATACTTATTCCTCCAGAGGTATCAGATCAGCTCAAAATTACTTCATCTACTAAGGGTGTTCAACACCAACTTTATGTACCATACATTGTGGCATGGGCTCAGTGCCATGCAACAGGGCTGGTTTTATTGCTTGGTAACGCTTCCCTACCACAGCTTTCACCTCTGCCAACTAACAGCTGATAATTCTTGCACGACATTTTTTTACTTATATATGCAAGACTACCATACATAAAAGCCTACAACATTCTGATGATATTTTCAAAGAAAATCCCCTTTCCTTGGAAATCGGTCAGTACTCTGAGCTCTTTTGGCACTCTAATCAAAGGTTAAGATACAGGTAATATTTTTAGTTTTCAGGCCAACTCCAAGAGTCTTACTCATTCTAAGAGGCTGTTCATACTCTTCAACATCAAGTACAAGTGATTCATGGCTGTAGTCTGCTCAAGCTCCTTTACAGTAGTCTATACAGTAAAGGAGCATAGTTTCTTAGGGTAATAAAGTTCTTGCTCTTCATCAGTCTAATTTGATGGGCGTAATTTGACTGATGTAACTCCTGGGCTCTCTGATTAGCAAAGTATGGGTACAGAACATGCATTTTAGTCATTCGGAGCATTTTTAACTCAGATACATAATCTTTTGAGAAGCACTTACACAGGTTATTATTGAGATAAATATTACATGCAAAAGTTAGGGATTTTTTTTTTTTTAGCTTACGAGCTGGAACTGATACAGAGGTGGAGTTTTTCAGGTAACTTTTAGAGTTGCACTGATTTGTTTATCAATCAGGCAAGCCATCTACATTACTATAACAGTGCTCCTATTCTTGTTCGTAGTTTTGCCTTGTTCTGTATTGATAAACTAAAATATGATGCTGAGGGGCCCTATCAACAGGGTTTTTGTTTTAACTAAGCAAGGAGCACTTTCACTAAACCAAGCAATAACTTTTCCTGCTTGCGGTCTGCAAGTCATATAATGGAATTATAGAATATCCTTCATTATCATTTGATAAGAAAAAAATGTTAACCTTATTTCTTTCTGCAACTGCGAAAACATTGTTTCTTTGTGCAGCTGGTGCCTTCACAATCTGGGACGTTCTGGGCCACATCCCAAACATCTGACAGGTTAACTCTGGTCAGTAGCCTGCCTTGCCATAGTATTCTCTTTTACCATTTCTGAGCATAACTTAAGACTATCCCTTTACACATTTTTTTGTTGAATAAAACTGACTGATAGCCATGGACCACAGAGCATTTCTGTAACATCTCTGAATATTTCTCAATAGTCCTGTATTTCTTCAGTGGTCCTTATTAAGGCATGAAATCATTAGACACTTTGCCTGGTTATCAAACAACAGGAGATAATCTATGAAAACATCATTCTTGATTATTGCTACACTTCAGTGATGCAGTCGCTAAGACTGCTTTAGAAGGAAAACTTCCTCTGGGGAATTCGGAGTCAATCAGCTGCCGGTCACATCTCACTGTAACTTAAACCATCGAGTTAGTTCCTCTTAAAGGCTTGTATTTCATACTGGTGTCTCTTTCAATTAAATGTATCTACTCATAATGAATCCTTGTCAGTTATTCCATTGTTGAAAAGTAAGTGTAATGCAGATCATGTTTCTATTCAGATTAACATGGTTCAATATTTGTGGTATTTTGTGGTCAGATCATAGAGACAGCTGGAGGAGCTTACTGCAAAATGCTTTCAGATAGCTTTAGTTCTCTGCTGTAGTTTCTTCAGTGGCAGAATTTCAACTTATTTTAGCTAGTAATAACATTACACCATATGATACTGTGTTAAATGTTGGGCTTGATCTCCTTTATCTTTACAAATGCATAAGTATGTAGCATATAAAACAGAAGAAAAGGGTAAAAGGGGATGATAGTTCACAAATTAGCAAGGTTTTGTAGTTAAGGCTATCTGGTTAGCTGTTTTGCTATGCAGCCTAAACATCCCCAATGCGAAGCTCATAAGTAGCATCTGCTTTTTGACACAACTTAAAGACGTTGGCCTAAGTTAAGCAAAGACTTCAGCCCATGTGTGGGTACGTAACAAGCATGAAATGACATCTGAAAAACTGTTACTATTAACTTGCACGTTTTCTAGATTGCACTTTGTATGTTGATAGTGAAGGTTTTTTGCTTCACTGCGTTGGTTAACAGAGCAGCTTCTGTGAAGCCATGCAGTGACACGTAGTACTTGTGCCAAGACACCCCCTAATCATGTAGATTTCCACCAGAGCGCCTTACCCAGGAAGCTCTGTAGAACTGCAGTCTTATCTGATACTCAGAGAGCAAATCATTGATTTAACCAATTAATGTAATTTTTTTTTTTTTTTTGGTCTCAACTTGTGTTATCCAATCGCACTTTTCATCTCTGTGGAGAAGGAAATGCCATCGGCAGGAGGCTTACAGCATTCATCTCTGCACCCATCATAGATGCTACGCTCTGCTCTTCACAAAAAAACTTCCAGTATTGCACTAGAGAACACACTTAGTAGTCTGTATTTCTCCTTGCCTTTCTCTCAGGCAAAATTTATATGAGGATTTCTTGTCACAAATAAAATGTTTGTTTATGTTCAGTGGGACTGAAACAATTCCTCCCTGGTTCTTCTTGGTTGTGCCATTGAATCTGGCCTTGTTTCACAGTGGTGCCTATACAATACTGATATTACATGTAACCCTGTGAACTCATTTAGGGAACTTCTTGTTGAAAGAGCTGGGATGTTTCTTTCATTCTCTGCTACAAGCCACTAAGAATAAATCCTATTAAAATTAATGCAAATTGCTGTTATTAAGAAGATAATCCTGTTTGGCCTACATAGAGTTCACAGTTTTCTCCAGAAAAACATTACAGATTCTTGGTTCATTCAGCAAGAAGCATATAGAATGTGCCACCGTTGCTGATAAATAACACATCTACATTTTGGCTTGTGCCCACCCTCGAGTTATCATTGTTATATGCAAAAAACCCCTGTAAACCCTGGAGCCAACCTAGCAGATTTTATAGGTGAGAGTGACCTGAGGCAGGAATCACTAGTATTCTGTGCATGTGGTCTGACATTGACCTGAACAAATTTGCACAGTGTCATTATACCTCACAGTACCCAGCATTAATAACATGTTGATTATAACAACATACTGCATATCATGCAGTCATTCATACCGACACCTTGTTTGTGGGGATACAGATTAGGATCTTTTCTATCTTCCTCATTTGCACACTTTGTCACTGTTTGAAAGCTATCTTCTCAATTTTGATACCTTCTCCTACTTTCATATTTTTCTGTCTTCTCAACTTTCTAGATTTATGAATATCTGCACTGTGGGAAACAAAGGGAGATGGCCAACCTCTTTTCAGTGGTCTGTGGGGACAGGACAAGGGGCAATGGCCACAAGTTGGACCACAAGAGGTTTCACACCAATATGGCTAAGAATTTCTTCACAGTGAGGGTGATGGAGCACTGGAACAGGCTGCCCAGTGGCGGGTGTGGAGTCTCCTTCTCTGGAGATATTCAAGACCTGTCTGGATGCCTACCTGTGTGACCTGCTGTAGGGAACCTGCTTTGGCAGGGGGGTTGGACTCAATGATCTCTAAAGGTCACGTCCAACTCCCACAATTCTGTGATTCTGTGATTCTGTGAAATGACAGCAGATCCTATGAGAACAGAATTTTAGGTTCTAAAACACTGATTATGTGGAAGATAGCACAGTCTGTCTAAACGAAATCTGAAAGACTGCATCCCATAATCTCAAGTCTCAGTTCTGAGAAATATAGTGCTGTCCTTTCTGAAAGCAACATAAACCATCAGAGTAACTCACTCTGAATATTGTAATGGAGGGTTTTAGCCAGGAGATGGAATAAACAGGCAAATTGACTGCAAATCCTTCAAACACCAGTCCAAAAATCAGCATTTTTACCAGAACACCTTTTGTTTTTTTGGAAACAAGGGGGTTTACATCAATTACCAATGCACACTATTAAATGGAAAGTTGAAAAGCTGCTTTAAATGACCAGCATAGTTTTTCCGCTTATGGTTCAAGTTAGCTTTGTACATATTCTTCCTTCAGGATTCCTAGATATGGGAATTCCAAGTTACATAGCTTCAGGGGAAAAAAAAAAAAATTAAAATAGCATATTGAGTTAAACAGAATATACAGAATTTCTATATATGTATAGAAGTATAATACCTTTCTAGTTGTTTATTAATATCTTAAAATCTGCCTAATCACAGAAATATTAACAGTAATTATCAAACTTGTTTACTAACTTTTTTCTGCACTCTTAGACTGCATTAGGAGTGTTGCCAACAGATTGAGGGAGGTGACCCTTCATCTCTACTCAGCACTGGTAGGCCATCTCTGGAACACTGTCCATTTTGGGGCTCCTCAGTACAAAACAATCATGGTCATACTGGAGAGAGTACAAAGGGCCACGGGGATGTTTAAGGCACTCAAACATCCCTCCTGTGAGGAAAGGCTGAGAGAACTGAAACTGTAGAGATGTCTCAAGGGATCTCAGCAATGTATATAAATATATGCAAGGAGAATATAAAAACAACACAACCAGACTCTTTTTTAGTGGTGCCCAGTGACAGAACCAGAGTCAGTGAGCACAAACTGAAACACAGGAGCTGCAGGCTGAACATCACCTTATCTGAAGGTGACTGAGGCCCAGCACAGGTTGCCCAGGGATGTTCTAGAGTCTCCATATTCAAAAGCCGTCTAGACATGGTGTAGAGTCTCCATATTCAGAAGCTGTCTAAACATGGTCCTGAGTAACCTACTGTATGTAGACCAGCTTGAGCCATGAAAGATGGGCAAGATGAGCTCCAGAAGTCCTTTCCAACCTCATCCGTTCTGTGGTTCTGTGATTCTGTGAACCACAACTTCATTGTTATGATCCAAGATAGTCAAGAGGACACAGTTGTAATGGCTTCTGTAGAGACTATTTTACCCAGTGACTGTGATGCTGACAATGTTGCCCTTCTTATTAGCTTGACCGAGGCAGCCCCAGAAGCAGTGGGAAGCTCAGGCTCATGTGTCCAGTTTCCTAGCAAAGCCTATGCTATCCATACCTGCATAGGCTCAGCTAAAAGGCCAAGTAAAAATTTTTGAGTCATTTATTTATGAACTGTGATTCTGTGATTATAGACACAAATTCATTAGCTTTCCATGCCATGATGTGCTTCTTTAATGATGTCTGTTGTTAGAAATGTCAGTTTTCTTGGTTTCCTCACGTTTTGTGGACTTAACAGATGGTCACATCTTAAAGCTCCTAAATGCTCCCTCCTATAAATGTAACCTCCATCATCACTGTCATCTTTTTCTTCCAGTGAGGCTGTTTTCCTATTGGTATCTCTTCTCATCAAGTATTGTGTATTTTTTGTTATGTTTTAGGGATAGAAAGAAAAAAATGGTTTTTTTCACAGTTGGTAGTAATCTCTCGATATATCAGATTTCAATGCAGTCTGCCAATGTTTTCTGCTGATTTCAAGTGTCTGAAGAGACAGTTCATCATTAAGTGATCTTTGACATTATTCCATTCTACGCCATTAAAGTAATAATTTCCATCATGTAATACTTCACCTTCCATTTTTCTTTTCAGTTAGCTCAGAAATATAAGAGCTAACTGAAAAGGAAATCCCATCTTCATTCAAGATGACAGTAATTTCAGCCCCTATTGCAAGATTCTTTTGTCATTCATGACTTCCAAAAAAGCAACTTAAACCAAACAAACAGTAAGAAAGAAGTCTCTATAAAACTTAATAACTCATAACAAATTTATTTTTGGATATATTACATCATAATAATAATTTTTTTTATTTTCTGCCAACTGCCATTTACAAATCCCTAGGATGGTTTTCATCCAACTCTGATCATAACAAACCTTTCCATCTGTGTATTTTTCTATGAGAAATCTTCATCAGAATTGTTCCCCAAAGGCCTTATGGGCTCAAAAATCTCAACATGACTCCATCATTCTCATAGGAAAAGTGATGCAGAATGTAAGAGAAAGTTATAATTGTTTCTTAGGCTTGCTCAGCCATTTCAACAAATGAATCAAAGAAAATTTTCCTTTGAAAACCCTATAAAATGCATGCTAGCAATGCTGTTACCCTAAGTCCCTCTAAGCTCACAAATGTGTTTTCTAACACACAATTTATATGGAACATTTGTCACTTCACATCTACTAAATTCCATGCAACTTTTATACGCAAGAATGATTATTCTGAAAAATAATAATTCTACATTTCTATAATTTTTTTTCTGGAGGCCCCAAAAGTTCTCTCCAAAAAGTGGCAAATTAAACACCTCAGTGTTTCAGAAAATATGTTATCTCCTTTTTACAAGTGGGTGAAATGAGACCGTAGGAACAAATTCTGCCATTTAATAAGGAATTTCTCACTCTTGGCTATAGTTATCTGTGGTGTTGGATTCAGACATACTCAGCAAGTGATTTATATCAAAGTCCCAGAAACAATCCTTTTAGAATGAGGAAAAGAAAATAAATCCAGATATACTGAATAGCAATTCTGTTTTAACCTTAGAATTGTCATCTGGCTTTTATTGGTGGAATGGGAATAGCTATAGTAAATTACAGCAGAAGTTTGTGTACTTAACTTCTAAGGGGAACAAAGAAACAGTAAAGGAAAGATCTTACAGTCTCTTGTGAAACAAAATTCTCAGAGAAATGAAATTCAGGGAAGTACTTCAATGCACAGCTCAACCCATCCTTGTTTACAGAAACGATTTGCAAAAATGAGTCTTTTGGGTTTCCTGGTTCAGTACACAATTCTCCTCTGTTTCAGAGACTTGCAGGGAAAGAGGTAAGCAGAACTAAGGGAATGAGAATCTTATCAAGAAACAGGAAGATTTAGAAAAGGAGTAAGGATTATCTGAAAAATGCGTCATGGCTTCTTTTAAAATGAGCTGTCATTTAAAGTAGGCCATCTAATAAAAATGTGCATTTTCCTACATTCAGACTGAAATAAACACATCAAAAGGGAAAATATTTAAGCAAGTTTTAAACTTTACAAGTGTGCCTAAGCGAGGTGCTGACTAAAAAGACCAGCAGAATCAAAGCCTGACACGGATGGGGAGTTGCTTTTGCAGGCAGTAGAACTTTGCTGGAAGAATGCAAGAACAAGCCATGTGCTCTGAACCAGACAAGAACATTAATCTAAATGAGGGATGTGACTTCGCACTATTCATAGAATCATAGAATCATAGAATTTTAAGGCTGGAAATGACCCCTAAGATCATCCAGTCCAAGCATTAACCCACCACCACCAAGTCTACCCTTAGACCATGTCCTCAAGCACTGCATCTACCCGTCTTTTAAGCACCTCCAGGGATGGGGACTCAACCACCTCCCTGGGTAGACGGTTCCAGTGCTTGATGACTCTCTCAGTAAAGAAGTGCTTCCTAATATCTAACCTAAATTTTCTCTGGCGCAACTTGAGGCCATTTCCTCTAGTTCTGTCACCTGTTACTGGGGAGAAGAGACCAACCCCCACCTCACTGCAACCTCCTTTCAGGTAGTTGTAGAGAGCAATAAGGTCTCCCCTCAGTCTCCTCTTTTCCAAACTAAACAACCCCAGCTCCCTCAGCCGCTCCTCGTAGGGCCTGTTCTCCAGACCCTTCACCA
>VXBZ01005982.1:414887-462333 GCA_013399135.1 Heliornis fulica
AAGCTCCTCCGCCAGCTCCCTTAGTATCCTCAGGTGGATCCCGTCGAGCCCCATAGACTAGTGGGCATCCAAATGGAGGAGCAGGTCAGTGACAGCCCCTTCTTCGACTGCTGGGACTTCGTACTGTGTCCTATCTCCATCTCCCAGCTCAGGGGCATGAAAACCTTGATGATGACCAGTCTGACGGTTGAAGACTGAGGCAAAGAAGACATTAAGTACCTCAGCCTTCTCCTCATCCTTAGTGGCCAAAATATTATTTAATATTTTCTGCAAAGTCAATTAAGCAAACATTTTCATATCAGATTTACCTTGTGAATCTGGTAAGAAACATTGCTCATGTGAGGCACATTGCCAAGATTGGAGTACTGAATACTATGCTCTACATCTAAAAGGTAGGTACAGGAGGCACCACACCAACATTGCGTGGCACCAGTATTACAGCGGAAAGATATTAAGGCATCAAACAATGAAGAAAAGACCTTATCAGATGCCACAGCACACAGCAGCATCCAGACGTGTTTCCCAGTGCCCTCCTAGGACCAGCAACACACCCCTAATGTACTGGGAGATGGTGTCATTTTTTGCCGTTAAATAGAGGCACATCTATCTAGTCATGTGTTGATGAAGGAACCATGGAGAGAGGGAATGAAGGAGGCAGGGAACACATCACAGGCTGGCAAAACCGTGAATTCAACCACCATCCCACTCCTTGCTCATGCTTGCGGGTGCTTGGAAAAGAGGCTGCAGGAATGTGTTGTGGGCTAGGGAAACTGTTAGGCTGGCTGGATCCATCTCACCAGTCATACGGTGGGTAAAACTGAGCTAAACTGTAACAGAGTTTTAAAGAAAACCATTAAGGAGCCTATGGGCATTGCTGAAAAGCTATATGCCCTATTGCATTGCAGCTCAAAGGAGAAACTACACAAGCACCTCCTTGTTCTAAGAGAATACACAATATCAAAGTGTCCACAACAGCCCTAAAATAAATTAATAAACTAAGGGGAAACCAGTCACACAATCTAGAAGGAATTTGCAGTGAACTCAAAAGAAAGTTAAGATAGATGGTTTTATTTCTGCTCTGGGACACGGAAATCTGAGTTCTCAACCGTCATGCTTATCTCCTGGCTGATTTTGAGACAGTCACTTCACCACCCCGTGTTTCTACTTCCCCAGCTCTAGAGTTCTGATAAAAATAATTGCCTTGCTTGTTAACTACTTTTGAGATCTGATTTTATTGATAAAAATCAACATAAATGTTTAAGAGATGCAAGCAGAGGTAGGAAGGCACTCAAAGGGTGAACCCAAGAATTATCGATCAATAAGAGTTAATACAATTCAAGTACATTCTAAATGCAAGAAATAATTAAAAACAAACCAAGCATAACTCCTCTATATATGACAGTGAAAACAGAGCTCCACCATAAAAAAATGCCAAAAAAACCAAATCCCAAACAAAAACATAACAAAAGCCCCATAAATAAACAAAATCATGCCTCTGAAATATATTACAATTATTTTGCTTATGTATTATATAAAGAAGATGTTGTTGGTATTTAATTACTAGTTTTACTGTGATTTTGAACTATTGACTCTGGGAGAATGAGTTATTTCTTGAAAGTTCAAGACACTTTTAGTTGTATATTTGAAAGCAAAAGCATGGTGATGGATTCCAGATTAGCTGAATCCATATAAGAGAAATGTCTAGGTGTTCTGTCAAAACTACATATTTTGGAGAGATGGAAAAAAAACAAAAGGGAAAAAAAGTTTTCTTTTAAAAAGGCATAGAAAACAATTGACGGTGTTTGTAATCCACATCCTTGGCTAACCTTTGCAAAGTAGCAAGTGGGTTTTGGGAGGGTCAGCAGCATGGCGGCTTTTCAGAGAGATGGCGATCACTGGAGCCCTGTCCAGAGGGTTTTCCAGACAGTAAGGGTCAGGGACACATTTCACCTTTTATTGTGTACATAAAAACACCTCCCATGCTGCTAAATCATAGTCCTTCGCTTCAGATAGCCTGCGGGCCATGCTCAACAACTCCATCACTGAATCGTGCCATCACAGGCACTAATGTCACAGTTTCCCTTTGATTGCTGTTGTAGAGCTCGTGCACAAAGCAGTTTAATTTCCACTCATTTTTGTGAATGCTTCACAGTAAGAAGTACATTTTAACACTGAAACTGAGGATTGTCACAATAAACAGGCTACAATTTTCTTTCAAGAGTTCATTTGATTATTTAGACTTCTAGAATTACAAGCAGTGCTGTGCTGATGAAGATACAGTTTTCACTCTGGGAAGAAGTGTTTTAGGAGACTTTGCAAATATGTTTCTGGGAACTGTGATTTGATTTAAAAGATATTTTACAGTGAGTGGCATGGGGAAGTGCATTGGATGAGATGAATAATATGGAAAAAAAAACATAATTACAACAAAATGGAGTGGATTTCAAAGAGGAAGGTGATTCTCTACAACATATTTTATAGGACTACCAAAATTAACTAAAGCCTTTCTGGATGTGTACACTAGTACAGTGAATAAACAGTGTAAATTTGGCATTTAAACAGCATTTGTAGAAAGAATTTTGCATTGTGATCTAAAACAAGGAAAGAATTGATTTGTAATTTTATATTGGTAGATCACAATCTCATAGAGCTCCTATATGAACAGGGAGCCATAAGGATTAACAGCTCCTAATAAATGCCTAAATTTTCCTTGATACACGGATTTTGTTTGCCCTAGTTTTCAGGCTAGCTCTCATTAACCAATTTTACTTCCTTGATACCTTTGCTCATTGAAAAAGGAGTTTAAAATCAGTGCCAAGCAGTAAAAAAAAAAAAACAACCTCTATGTAAACCAACAAAAATGTCTGATTGGCAGGCTCCTATTTAGACAAGATATTGGCAAGAGAAAATAAATCCTGTCCCTGTGCTTTCGTAAAGCATATTTAAGGACAGCCTTAATGTTGTGCTAATTAAAACAAGCAGAGCAGCACACAAACTCTTTGCCATGGTATTTTTTAATAGCAGAAGCTACCCTAATTTTAAGATAGTCGGGTTTCCCAAATTCCAAAAAGGACGTGAATGTTTTCAGCCTACTGTTAGTGAGGCTTAGGGCTCTGCTACAAAGCATCAGTCTGTATCATTAAGAGAGCAGCCACTGACAGAAATAACAGCTCGCTCTCTCACAACAAAAGATGCTGAAGTACAACAAGCCTTTCCTAAATTCTTTTAAAATGCCTTCAAAATAAATGCATATGCTTATTTAGTACCGAAGTACTTTTAAAACCCACAGGTGCTTTCTCTTACATTTTCAGAAGCAGTCACATTCCAGGGTGCCATGGCTAAAGCACACTGATGCTCTCAGAAGTTATTATATCACTCAGAAGTTATTATATCAGTAGCTTAAAGATGTCAACAAGTAAGTCTGAACTGATGGGAAAGGAGTTTAGCGTGAGACATTTTCAAGAGAGAAAATGACCACCTTTTCCTTAAATGAGAAAATACTGTTAACTTAGGAATCCTCGATTAAACTAGAAGCATATGGCCACTGAGCAAAGAGCTGGGCTACAGGCAGGCCCCTTGGTTAAATAGAGAGATTTCATTTAAAACACATTGAACTGAGTAGGAGAATGACACAAGGGAGACCTTAGTTAAGGTCTGCTTTACGTAAGGACAATTTACCTGTGGGAGCAGTGTTTATATGCAAACCGCATCCCTGTGCAAGCAGCTCTCCTTGGTGGAGGATTGACTCTGCCAGTGATGGCAGGCAGCAGCTGTGTCACTGTTCTCTGTGGGCTTCCACTCAGGGACAAAAGCCGCATTTTATTCAGGTTCCATAGGAGCCCTGCCAATAACTCAGAACATCTCCCAGCCTCTGTCCCTCCTAAAATGGTCATTTCCCTGTAGAGAGGAAGTGAGGAGTTACAGCAAATGGTCTCAGGGTCCAAGATTTTTTACTCTTATCAGTGCTTCCATCCACAGCAGACTTGTTTTGTCTTTCTCTAGACTAATCCAGTTTCATACTACCTTCATTCCATCATTCTCATTTGAGAAAAATAATATCGATTCATAGCTTCCAAAAATTCACCTCACACACACAACCAGTATCTTACATATCTCTCGTTAAAACTAAGGCCTATATTAAGAGGATGCTGGTATTTAATTATAATGGTGCAACTATGAAAGTACACACATCTATTTGAGCGCCCAAACCCATTCAATATGATTAATGTGATTGTGACCAATGACAAGGTAATTTAAGAAGATGGCTAAAAATATCACCCTCACATATGTTATTTTTAGAGTATCTACAGCAGTAGCAAAAACAGCACGGAAAACTGGGCACAACTTTCCCAAACATAGTATAAGATGTGAAATCTAAAAAGAATAAATTAACTGGCATCTGTTTGTCTCAAAATAGGATCATCTTACAGCAAACTCTGTGTAGAGAAGGAAAACACACACTGTTTAAAAGTGAGTCAATGTTTTCAGAAAAATCTGATAATTCTGAGTATGTCATGTTGTGGTTGCCCAGGTCGGACACGCAAAGGCTGTTTTGGTCCCCTAGCCACTCTCCACACTTCAAGTCCTTCGTACATATGTTTTCTGTCATGTATGAAATGAAAAGTTTGGCCTCATACATTTGGAGGTCCCAGGAACCAGACTCCACCTATTTCCCTCACCAGCATTGAAAGAAAATAACTGGGTTTTGAATGTGTGGATTTTAACCATTAATTTCTCATAAATATTGAGGGGAGAGGCACAATAAAATTTTTATTTGGCTCAATAAAACTCCTATTAAGTGATGCTTGTGACCGGTAAAATTGCCTGTGTGGTTGAAAGTCAAGGTACCTTAGAGACCACGGAAGAAAAATATTAGCACGGCCTCTAGAAATTACAACTACAGTGACAAAATAAATATATGTTTGTATTTGCCTTATCATTTTTCTTCATTTTTATTAAAATTTTCACATGCAAAAATGCTGTATTTTAAGGTGGGATAAAATCTCAGGAAAATCCAGTTGGTTTTTTTTTCCTTCTCCAAGGTAAATTAAATTTCTATTAAGTACTTTGTCAAGGTGCTAATGCCAACAGTTTACCCAACTCCACCAGGTGTGACAGTATGAAGTTATATGTCAGAAAAGGTAAAGACTGTGCTTCATGTTATTTTTCAAAGCGTGCATTTCTTTTCGTTTTAATTTGTGTTCACAAAAGTGTTTTGTAGATTAAAAGTTCCATGTGTATGCATTGCTGCTTTTATTAACAATATACATTTATTTTTCCTTGGTCAGGAAGAGAGAAATAATGCATTATATTGGCTATTCAGGGCAGGCAGCAAGTCATCACAGCTGTCTACTTGTTTTATTTGCTTGATACTATTTTGCCATGAAAATTACACTTGCATTGCGATAGCAGCACATTCTTTGAGCTTGGCTCACATCTTCCCTCACACTTCTTTCAGGCTTCTGCCCAAGAAAGCATCAGCTTGATAAATTCTATTGGACTCAACAGGATTCAAACGCAAGCTGAAATTAAAGCATATGTAAAAATGTTGTCCTCAAAAGTTTTGGATTTATGCACCTTTGGTTTTGGTTTTGGTTTTTTTTTTAAGAATTTAAGAACAACTATTATGTAAGAGTTTGGGGGAAATCACATCATTTTGTTAGTTAAATGTATTGTTTTGTCTTATACCTTATACTGCTACCTGCTGTAGAAATACCTGTGCAAGGTCATAACACTTCTGCTTGGTGGGACTTCACAAAAGCCTGGATCTAAGTTGGTAAGCTCCCATTCAATTGTAAGTATATTGTGATGAAAGCTGGAAGTAAAATCACAGTTCTGCAGAGAGTAGATGTATTTTACAGTTTGTCTTTGCACAATATATGTTTCTTCTTTTCACTCTAAAATCGGTCATGACTAAGGACAGCATCTGGGTGCTGTTCTGGAAACAACATTAATGAGACCATGTTATTTCATAAAGACTGTCCCATTTTCAGTGTCAGTGAGCC
Source organism: Heliornis fulica (assembly GCA_013399135.1). NCBI lineage: Eukaryota > Metazoa > Chordata > Aves > Gruiformes > Heliornithidae > Heliornis > Heliornis fulica. The sequence continues at coordinate 420,893 of VXBZ01005982.1, forward strand.
TGATTTTTGGGTTTAGGTTTGGAGTTGGGGTTTTTTTTGGTCATTGATAAGGGCTGCCAACTGTATAATTACAGACCAAGAGATAATCAGTATGGTCCAACTGAAGTGATTCAGTTTTAGGAAGGTAATGGACTATGATAAGTCATTCAAAAATTCTATATATTTGGTTAAAAAAAAGGTCTGTAATTATGCTTCAAATTAAATTCTTCTCCATGATTTGTGGAGCTTGTCATACCTGTGGAATGATTTAAATGTTATTAACATCAGTAGAGTATTGAGAAAGCAAGAGCCCTGCTTTGACTCAGCAGAGTAGGCAATTTTTTCCTGTATTTCTTATCTACATGATTGTATATAACCATTAACTTATTTTCTTCATTAACTTATTTTCTGGACAGAGGTACACCCTCAAAACTTAGTCTAACAATTTTCTCCACCTCCAAGTAAGTACATCATGTTTTCAGTGAGTTAAATTTGTTTAAGCAAATAATGTTGTATGGTTTGTTTGGTTTGGTGTTCCAGATCACTGTTGACTGGTTCCTAGGACACAACCAGAAATACTGGAACATAAATATGAAATATTAATTTCCATTCCCAAGTGAGAAATTAACTTGTGAGAGGAGGCTTAGAAGGATCCATGTGCAGATGATTAGGGAGTACAGTCTTTTCAGAAGTAATCTAAGCCTAAAAAAATGCATGGAATAGATTTTCATTCCAGAGGTGTAAAGAACTTTGAGATGGTTCCTGGGAGATTATGTTGTTGATGATACAAAGTAAGACAGAAAACTTCAGTGTGCTCAAAACATGGGAAAGTCAGATTAATCCCAGAGTTTGTTTTCTGTTCTAATTTTATGCTTTTATAATTATCTTCCATTTACACTGTAATATACAGGTCGAAACTACAGATTAGTTCACAAATTAACTTCCGAACTGCAAACAGTTAAAACCTATTACAGATTTGTCATTTGTATTGAACTCACATATAAATCCATATAAAGATTCATGTAAAGTCATTACAATTATGTGAACAACCAAATACTATGTCTCACATTGGCTCTGGATCTCCATTTTACTACACAAAGATGTCATCTTTAAGATTCATTTTGGTCCACAGTGTTTCTATATGAAATGTCAGCCTTATTTTTAAACTAGGAGATGGACGGACGGACAGACAGATGGATGGATGGATAGATGGATGGATGGATGGATGACAGATGTACAGTTCAATTTAGTTCTACAAATTCTTTTTCCAAAAATGTGAAAGTGGCATCACGGAAAATATCAGGCATCAGCCATAAAGTTGGGACTGATCTCTGAAAAGGTCTAATCCTTTCTGGAAGGTGCTCTGCAAATGACAAGTTTCTTTCAATGACATGGAGAGAGTAGTGCCACACAGTTGGCATCATCAAAAGCTCTCTAAGCAAGTTCAAGAAACTACTGGCCAAGGAAATGTAGAGAGAGGAAGGAGGTTGACTCATTCACCTTTATCCATTCATCTGTAGGCAATAAGGCAAAGAGACATGAAAGATCTGCCCTAAGAAATACTACACATCCACAGTGCACTATTTCACTTCATCTCAAAAGAAATAAATTTCTCCCCAGCAGACAGGTCACAGAAAGCCTCATTGTAAGTATTCATCCAAGAAAAATATTAGAATTGTATCTCCAATCACCAGTTCTTAGTGCTAATCTAAAGCAATCTAGTTCTTGTGAATTGCATCGTAAACTCAGTTTTGCAGCCCTATCTCAGACCTTAGTAAGATGATTCCTCGTTGATTTTTTTTTTGAGTAATCACGTTTTAGATGTAACTTTTAGTATTTGTAAAACACACTGACATCTCTAATGTAAATGAAAATAAAAAATGAAATGGATTGTCAAATTCATCTAAGGACTCACTAACCCAGGGAATGCTAGATGTGTTAAAGGCTTTGAAACATTTCATACTGCTCAAAAAAAAAAACACCCGAGAAACTTTAATCTCAGACTCCAAGTCCATTTTTTATGGTCACTGATATGAGCAAATGAAAACCCTTCTAATACATTATCCGTGTCTGCTACAATTCCCCTCTCACTTAGAATTTCAGAGACCAGAGAAGAATGAAAACACTGTGAGTGAAACTCTGACCACACTGAGTCCACAGATGATTTGTCATTGATTTGCTAAGATTATAAACTCTGGATCTTTTTTCAGCTGCAGTGGCTGTTTTCTTAGTTACCTGGCTGTGCTGGAAAGTGAATCTCAAGTGTACATACACCGGTGTATTAAAAATGAGAATTTTCTTAAGATAAATTTTGGACCAAATTTCTCCAGTTAGTCACTATTTATTTGTATTTTTACATAATCATGTACCCCCTATGTCTTAAGAACTCTATTGCCATTGACACAGTATTTCCAAAATATTTCCTTCCATAACAAATACTAAAGATTTCCATTTAAAAAAAAATTATTGTTGGCTTTGTTGTATCAGTTGTTTAAACAAACACTCTTATTTTTAAGTATTGTTCTTTAATGGCCAAGGTGCCGATATCTGAGTATGTTTTAAAGCCATTATGTTTTAAAGTAAGGAAATAGTGTCATGCCTATTTCCCAGAGACACTAGACCTTCCTGTTCTAGCCTCCCGTATTTTTAGACTTTCCAGTTTCACTTAGTGACTCCTAGACTGAGCTGAACAACTCACAGTCTGGAAAGAAATCTAGAAAGATATTCAGCTCTGTTTCCAAAGTAATAAAAATGATGAAGTGAAGCATAAACAATGAGCTGTCATATGGGAAGATTATGGTGGAGCTGAAAATTGAACTTGGTTCTCCTGTGTCTCAAGCTAACAGCACTAACATCTTAGCCTCTGTCCCGCTCTAACCAAGGCAGCTTCCAACTAAATAACACAGAAACTTCTCTGCGAGTTTAAAAAGTGTTAGAGCCGAGGAGAGGTTCCTAACTGAATGCCACCTTGTCAAGCTTAGAGCTCTTAAAAAAAATTATTCAAGCTGAGTGCCCGCCAAAACTCACCCAAATACAAGAGGTCTAATTAAGGCACCGGTCAAGTGCTTTTCCTTTGGATTGTTTACTAGATGACACACCAGAGGCAATCAGAGGCGCAGGTTCCTGGTGATTAGGAGAACTGGGTCATTTGCATAATTTATACTCACGGGTCCTGTTTTTTAACACCTAACTTTGCAAATACAGCCTTGTGCCTGCCTTCATTCACAAAATGCATGCAAAGGGTAAGCTTCCAACGAGCCTTACGCCAAGACACCGTCCTGCCATGAACCAAGTTACGTACCTGGTATAAAATCTCTTGCAGGAGGTCGGAATCCTAAACAACGTCTACTCTACACTCAAGAATGACACAAGAGCATCGTGCGTAGGACTTGGTCTCAGGTACCACACTGCCACAACCACCGTGTGTTTTCACTTGGTGATCCAGGAAGAGCATGGCATTTGGTGGATATCTGAGATGGCACAGGAGGCTTGTTACACAACATAGCCTTTGTCTTCACAGATCAAACAGCAGACTTGTCTGGCTTAACCTGAAACACACTCAGGCTAAAATACAAAATTTTCTCAGGAAATTAAAAGGACTAAATGTTTAGATTAAGGAACTATTTCTGTCTTAACCTTTATATTCCATCAGCATGGAGTCTGCATAATATTTCTCTTTTTCTCTTTTTTTTTTTTTTTTTTGTCTCCCTCAGGCTAAAATATTTTGTGCATCCAGCTGAAGAATGTGGCAGGGCAAAGGGGAATTCTGCAGGAGGAAAAAAAGAAGTTTTTCCTTCAAATGCCAGTTCATTTTATGTGCCTCCATGCTCCCTTCCCCCATAGGACCAGGATATGTGGCTGTTGACAAGCACGCGTAGGGCTTCCCTGTCCTGTTTTCTGCCCTCCGTGATGTCTGATCTGTGTTTGTTTACAGCAAATGGTATTGTATCATCTGTGTTTTATATAAAATGATCTGTGTGGCAGAGGGGAAAGTTGGTGAGGTGGAACCAGAGGAAGGGAGAGACGTATAGAAAGAAACCGTGCCCTCTCCATCAGGACTGTTCTTGCTCAGTTGGAGGAAGCTTTGGGTTTGCAGAATGGGAGGGATAGGAGGTGACATGGAAAACAGCAGACTTCCTAGGAACCTCAGATAAATGACTCCAAAAGGAACCCCTTAAAGTTGCTGGGTTGGAAAGTGAGTCTGGAAGAAGGCACTTGTCCTGCAAAGAGGCTGTGAGATTTGTTTTCAAATCTGGCTGGTTTATGCCTCCTCCAGCTGGCTTTTTAGAGAGTTAGTTGTAGTTTATTAGCCTGCATAATGCCAAGGCTGTGAGCCTTCAGATGTGTTGGTGTGCTCACCTCAAAGAAAATATTGACCAATTCTCTTTCTAGTCTCTGTTAGTTGCAGTTCTGTCATTTCTTTTATCCTATTGTGGACAACAAGCCATTTCTGGATTTCTAGTTGCTGTTATGAGACAGTATCTGTGAAAGGGTTTTGTTATTTGCACTTAGAGCTACAGCACAAAATTCAGAGACTATCTTATCTTCTTTCTGTTTGCTTGTTGGTTTTTTTGGAACTAATAAAATTTTACAAATTCACACTGTAGACAACACTGGGATTCCAGATATGTGTCACATACTATTTGTTGGTCATTTGGCTTTGTCTTGCTTTTGTGGTATGTTGACACTGGCTGAATGCCAGGTGCCCCCAAAAGCTGCTCTGTCACTCACCTCCTCAGCTGGACAGGGGAGAGATAATATACTGAAAGGCTCGTGGCTCAAGGTAAGGACAGGGAGAGATCACTCACCAACTACCATCATGAGTAAAACAGATTCAATTCAGGAAAATTCATTTATTACCAATCAAATCAGAGTTGAGTAATGAGAAATAAAACCAAATCTTAAAAACACCTTGCTCCCACCCCTGCCTTTTTCCTGGTGTCAAGTTAACTGCTGGTTTCTCTCCCTGATTACAGAGAATGTGGGTTGTGGTCAGTTCATCACACATTGTCTCTGCCACTCCTTCCTCCTTAGGAGGAGGGCTCCTCACACTCTTCCCCTGCACCAGCATGAGGTCCTTCCCATGGGAGACAGTCTTCCACCAACTCCTCCGATGTGAGTCATTCCTACAGGCTGCAGTTCCTAGCAAACTGCCACAGCGTGGGACTGCTCCAGTGTGGGTCCTTCACGGGGTCACAAGTCCTGCCAGAAGTCTATTTCAGGAATGCATGGGCTTTCCACAGGGTCACAGCCTCCTTTGAGTGCATCTCTGTGCTCCAGCGTGGGGTCCTTCATAGACTACAGGTGGATATCAGCTCCACCATGGACCTCCATGCACTGCAGAGGAACAGCCTGCCTCTCCATTTTCTTTCCCATGGACTACAGGGATTTCTCTGCTCTGGTGCCTGGAGCACCTCCTCTTCACTGACCTTGATGTCTGCAGCATTGCTCCTCTCCCATCTTCTCTTACCCCTCTCTGTCTGCAATCGCTCCTGGTGCTTTTTTCCCCTTATTAACTATGATGTCCCAGAGGCATTACCACTGTCAACTAAGGGCTCAGCCTTGGTCAGCAATAAGTCCATCTTGGAGCCATCTGACATTGGCTGTGTCAGATACAGGGGAAGCTTCTAGCAGCTTCTCACAGCAGCCACTCCTGTAGTATCCCCTGGCACCAAAACCTTGCACCAAATCTGGTACAGCTTTGTAAATCTTGGGACAAAGCATCTTCTGCAGGTAAAGGCAAATGTCTGAACTTCTGCTGCACTGGGACTAAATCACTGGAGCAAATGCAGTTTTACATCTCATTGCTCAGACAGAGCGCAATGGAGAGGACACAAAACAAGCAAACAAAGGGAAGAAATATAGCTACTAGTAACCCTGGTGGTACCTAACCAGAGAAGGGTTTGCATTCCAAGTAGGGATGGCAGTTTCCCTGCTCTAAAGCTCTCAAGGTGCACAGACAGAAGATGATGTTCCCTCCTCAGTCAGGTAAATAGACCCAGGGACTGTTTTCTTCCCTAAGCCATCAAGAACAGGTTTACGTTTGTAAGACTTTGTCCTTTAATATCTTTGTGAGTAAACTATTGCAAGGCAAATTAAAATAGCTGAGACTGTATCTAGGCTCATTTCAGCAGGCTTTCCACAGGGGACTTGTACATTAGCTGAATAATGCAATTTATAAAGAGCATGAGGTGATCTGCATTTATCCACATTCAGGAAATAACTGCATGAAATGATCCTGATCCTTCTCGCATTTACCCAGTTTTCAGGTGAATTCCAGAGGGATTTCTCCTTAAAGCACCCTGACTGAGAATAAAAACCCATGGTTTCACAGAGCAGTGGTGAATTCAAGCAAGATGGTCTGGCTTTCAACAGTGATGAAAATGCTTTTTCAGGGCATCCCATGCAGCTGCCACATATATGCATTGTACAGCCACGTGACTTGCCTCAGCGCAAGGGGAGGTATTACAACTCGTGGTGCTTGAGAGAGAGACAAGGTGTATGCAAGAACATCACCTGCTCCTCCATCAGGCTGGAGATATTGCACAGGGATGTGAGTGCAGGTCCATCTGCCCTTCTCTTAGGTCCTTCTCATAGGAGGTGGGGTCCAGATGAGTCGCTCTTGGGGTAACAGCACCATTTCAACACAGCAGCTTAGGGTCTGGGGAAGTCACCAGCTCTCCGTAGGTGTCTGCATGCCCCAGCAGACCTGCCAGAACTGGGAGTGGCTCCTGAGGATTCTCAGAGCTGAACAACATCCAGCTTCCATTGAAAACACCAAAGTGAGCGCCATAAAAACATCTTTATGGAGATTTTTTTTTCCAGTTAGTCTTTTTTATATAAATACTTCTCAAATAGAGATACTTCTGAAATACCGCAGTTTTTCTTACATAAAATATTCAACCTATAGTTATCCACCTCATTGCTCATGGGAATTGCTGTTTAGTATCCAAGAGCTGTTCCTGAGCGGATCTACAACTGTGTTCCTTTCTCCTCCCATGAGCATTTGTATCTTTTCTCAGCTGTTAACATCATGGTTAATTTTCCAAAGAGATTAGAAGCAAGGCCTTAGGAATGATAAAGGCTACCAAAAATAAAAGGGGAGAATTAAGAAGACAGGCCCAGTGGACGGTATCTATTTTGCTGGGATTTGGTTCTGCTGAGGAGCACTTTCTTGTGGATAAGAGTAACAAGGCGATGTCTTTCACAAATGATAGGAAAGCATAATAGCCACACTCTTCTCAGTGTTTTCTGCGTATCAGCTCTTCTTTCCAAATGAGTTCCTTGTAAAAATGTCACACCGCAGCACTGATCAAGGGCTACTTAATATTCTTCTTTTCTTAAGAGAAACGTGTGTTCCCTGACGTATGAGGGCTTAAATTTTAATCAGCGTTGAAGATGGCCCCATCCTACACATTGTTTTGCTTGTTAAATTAGAATGAAACGTGCACACACACACATATGCACACACACAAAATCCCTAACCTGTATATTTCTCATTTGTCTTGGGGAAATAATGAGCTTTGGGAACAACATTTTAATTGCTGAGATTCTTCTGCTGCCTAAAACATTACTAAAGATAAAAGGTTTGGCCTACTCATGTTTTTTAAGAACTACTTGGAAAACTAAACATTTCACAGAATCTGATTCACTCTCTTCAGGCAAATAAGGTGCAAACCATATCATTATGAACTTCTTGTTCATGATATGGTACATCTTTTGGGTTTTAATGGTGTTTTTCAAACAAGTAAAATGCAACCTATAAGAAAACTAGGTGTGAATTTCTGTGGAAAAAGTAATATTCCACAGTGCTCCGCTCCAAACTGGGATAAAAATGTAAAATCAGAGTCATATTTTTGCTGAAGCACTATGATTTTTTAAATAATGGAATACTTAATGTTTTCTATAAAGGCATTATAAAAACATTATATATGAAAAATACTCTATCATATGCAAACAGATAATCTAGCATTAGTGTCTAGATTGAATAAAAATGGTAGTTGAATTAAGAATTTTATGTCATAAAAATGAGACATTTTTCTCCACCTGTATGTAATTAAATTTAATCAATTTAAATAAATTCTCTGCTAAAAATGGATAAACATGTTTTACTAACACTTGAAAGTTATTAAAATTGTAGTCGGTCATTGTTTAACCAAAACCCTTTGTGATCAATTTCCAAGTAAAATAATCATGGAACTACCTGCTTAGCTGCAAGTTTCAACATATATTTTTGTGGTGGTTTTCCAGGGTGTCTTCCTTAAGAAACAGCTAGAAGCTTCTTAAGGGACCAACAGAGTAAATCCCAGCTGGGGTCCCAAGGCCAAACTCCCAAACCCTGTTGCTGACAAGGCCGGCCAGGCCATTCAGCGCCAGTCACAGTACCTTGGGGAATCACATTTTAGAGAGAGAAAAATACAGACATATTTTGCCACCACAGAAGGGAGTGAGAAGATGTAGGAAACTTTGCAGACACCAAGGTCAGTAAAGCGGCGGAGGAGGAGGCGCTGAGAGAAGATTCCCAATGGCCTGTGGGCAGTACCATGGTGAAGCATGTGTCCCCCTGTACCCCATGGAGGATGAAGAGACCCTACTTGTAACCCATGGAGAGATACCTGGGCCAGGCAGGAGCCCACCATGGAGCAGGTGGAGGAATATGGAAGAATCTGTGACCTACATTGGAGCAAGCCCCTGGCAGCACCTGCAGTCCATGGAGAGAGACAAGAGGCAGAGAGAGACACACACAAGACGATGCCAGAGCAGATTTGCTGAGGGGGTGCTTGTGACTCTGTGGGGGACCAGGCTGGGGCCAGCAGTCTGGGACTGAGAGACATTCTATGAGTTTATAGAAGTGACTCACGCTGGGGCAGTTGGTGAAGAGCTGAGGCCCTGTGGGAGAGGATTCACATGGAGAACTGTCTCCCATGGGTGGTACCCCACGCTGGTGCAGGGAAAGAGTGTGAGAAATGCCCCCCCCTCAAGAAGGAGAACAACTCATGAGGAACTGACCCAAGACTGAAGCCTCCATTCCCTATTTCCTTCCCCCTTTCCCCTGTGCCATCCTGGGGAGGAGAAATAATAAATAAAGCTCAGTCTGCAAAGAAGGGAGGGGCAGGGGGTGGTGTTTTAAGAGCTGTTTATACTTCTCAATATCTGACTCTGGTTTCTCTGTGTGTGTGTAGTGTAGTGTAAATAATTAGAGAGTTTTCTTGCCTTTCTTCTGTGTTGAGTCTGTTTTGCCTGTGACGCTAATTGCAGAATTATCTCTCCCTGCCCTTATCTCAACATGTATTTTCTCCCCTGTCCAGCTAAGAGGGGAGTGAGAGAGTGACTTTGGTAGGAGTCAGGTCTCCAGCAAGAGTCAAACCACCACATCTTTGTACCTGTAAGTTGAAAAAAAGCCACAGTTTCCTGCATGGGTAATTTAAAATGTTGTAACTCTACCTCTCGATCTCCAAAGGGGCAGTTAGTGGCAATAACCGTATCTAACATTGTTTGCAGACCTGTGGAAGCAGTGTTGAGTGTGTTGTAGCGATTTTAACTGATTTGGAAGAGAAATCAAGTTACTTTCCTTCCACAAGTACATCTGACTTCTAGAGCTCTGGAAGGCACAACACTGAAGGCCCATTACCTGTGTACTACAAACCACCCACAAATGCAAAGCAGGGAAGCTGTGATGTATAGATACATCCCATGACAGTTTGTTGGAGCAATACACAAGAAGCAGGATAAAGAAAAATGTACAGCAGGTTCAGCGAATCTCTGCAGATTCTGCTACTTGCCAGTATGAAGTGCAAGAAAAGCAACACCTACAAATTCTGCTTGAGTTATAGTATGGGATCAGCAGCAAAACAGATTCACTGTTTCCTGCGAAATGTGATGAAACTCTCTCCATGGATCCTCCAAGAAATTCCATGTTCACTCTCCAGGAAAACAAGTGAGGATACTATCAATATTCTCAAAGATTAACAATAACCTAGTTGAGCCAAATCATATGAGATTTTTCAGTTTTAAATTCATGATTTCTTTCTACTTATTTTATTTTTTTTTCTGCAAACATGAAGTTTATAAAAGCAAAAATGTTTACATATTTTGGTACCTAATTGTTATATTTTTGTTTATGAACAGGTGGTATTTTACATGTACAATACTCTGTGTTACTATGTTGCTACAACAGCAGTTCCATTCTGCTAGGTATGAAAAGGAAGATAGAAATCAAGATCCTCACGGTTTGCGGGGTATCTGTGGGCATTCCCCAGGCTTGAAATTGCTGTTTCTCAGCTATGTCAGTTCCTTTTTCAGTCTGTTGTTTCTTCCTATTTCTGGCATGCAGAGTTTAACCCTGTGCAGCTGTGGGAACCTGTTTTTTCATGAATGGTGAATAGTTTCCTAAATTTTAAATAGGTTTGTTACTTCAGGGAGGAGCATGCACATATTTCTATATTAAAAGACATCTGAGAAGTGCTGTGAGTTAAAGTGTAGGAAGTGAGACCAAGGTAGGCACCAAATGTCCAGACTTCTCTGAAGAACTTCTTTTTCTTGCTGAAGCATCAGATGGTATCAGCTTCTGCTCTTGCTTGTTGTACAACACTTTTAAATCATATTGGCAGCATAAAGGACTTCAGCATTATTTGGAATAGATCCCATACCTCTTTAAACATTGGATCTAGGCAAAAGAGTAATTCTGTGACAGCAATATTCGTATTCCTTCCACCCTCTGCTCATCTCCAGAGCCAAAGTATTTGTTGCACAATGCTCTCCAGCTCATTCTGCTATCAGCAATGCAGAGCCATTACAGCAATCAGATGTCATCTGCTTTATCACCAGCAAAGCAGTCACCAGAAAAAAAAATAAAATCGGATTACCATGATTTTTATACCAATTCAGTGAAAATGGCACTGGTATTTAAAGCACATCTTGATCTTCAGTCCCAGGAGTTGCATTTTAAAGCTGGGTGACTTAGCAGTTTAGTTTCATCCGGCAAGCTCCTATTTTGCACAGCCTACAAAGGTTGACTGTGAAGCACCAGCGTCGGCACCGAGTGAGATGAGCAGTCAGGCAGGTTTAGCCAGAAAGCCAAAGGTTTACATTGATTTCCTATGCACGTCGAGTTGTCACAGAATTATTACCTCTGGTGTAGGGAAGACTTGACTTGCTGAGCCCTTACCTCCGGGAGTGACCTTCCCCGTGAGGACACCACCACTCGTGCCGTATTCACGCGACTCCCTCTGGTGGCAAACGTCTCCATCCCGCGCGCAGAGAGCATCTCCCCTCTTCTTTGCCGGTGCGACACAAGGGTCAGTGGCAACATAGTAGGTCCTCAGCCCATCCAGGCGCTGGAAGTGCTCTTAAAGTTCCTCTTGGAATTATAGGAGCGGTTTTGGGATGGGTTTTTTTTTCAGTTATCTACCAATTCAACTGGAACAAAACGCTGCTGTTACATCTGCATCATTCAAAGACCACAATGTGGAGGGAAAGAATGTTCATTTAAACAAATACTTTGTAAAAGAAATACTATTTCTGGTTTACACAGTTCCCAGACATGCAGCCCACCACTGTATAAACACCTCAGAAACACTCCTGGTTCATATCTTTGCTGAGGCAAAGAGCAGCATCACACATGCAAAAATAGATATCTGTGGCAGGTTGGGAAAACTACACCTGGATTTTCTTCTTACCCAGGATAGTCTACACAACCTGGTTATTTAAAGGCCAACTTTAATGTCAACTAACTCACTTTTACTTTCAAGGTTTTTCTTTTCCAGAGTTGGAGACAGCATCTGCTATCTGCTACCACCCTCACCCACTGCATGCTGCCTAGATGTGAAGCCTGACAGTCTCTGCGTGTGGTAGCAAATGTGGTAGGATTTTGATGATGGAAGACCAACTATGGTCTGATCACACAGTTTTATTGTTACCAAAATTATCTTGCATAATTATGGTACTTTAGTGATAAACATTGACTTGCAACTTTTTTTACTTACCAATTGTCCTTTCTTGCACACATCTGACCTCACTTTCATCAAGAAATGCCATCATGGCAAAAATATCAAGAGAAATTACAGATTTTAAAGAAAAAGTCATCATCATCATCAAACTCACTGGCAAAAATAATTCTGCTTATCCTGCTCTCAAATCAACTGTGTTTTATTTGTTGCACTACACGGTGTAGTAGTGTATTAAACACAGTGTAGTTGTAGAAACACAGGTTTTCACAGGGGCACTGTGTTGGTAAGCCACACTCCAGGCCCACACCAAACACGTGATTCTTCTTGTTGTGAGTAGGTGGTCTGAGCTGAGAAGGTAAGGATGATGAGTAACAGCTGCACAGCTGTCCCAAAAGGTGTCAGGATACCGTGGTATATCTGAGGAATGAAAGGAGAATGGGATGCAAAGCATGGTTATGCACGGGGATGTACTGCTGATCCAAATAGCACAGTCTGCCATTTAAGATAGCGTGCATTACTGGGAGACTAAGGAGGTCTCTTATGTCACCTCTGCTAAACAGGATCCTACTATTTTTAACATTTTAATTCAGGTTAGAATTCAGGTCTCTCTTTCAGACACACACGCCTCCCTGCCTATATATATGTACACAGTATATGTGACATAATTTTCCATTGCCTCAAATGGAATTTTTTATGCAGTGATTTCTTATTCCAAGGCTGTTCTGAAGAAGAAACGTAGTGCCAGTTACACAATCCTAGTGAATTCGTTATGACTAAGGCTCTGGTCTTTATCCTGTAAGTACCTGTGCATGAGCTTTTTATGCTTGAATTTTATTTTTCTAGATGAATCACACCTATTGCAGCTCCCACAAAATGGAGGCATGCCTGCCCCCGTGATGGGGAATCATAATAACAGGCCAAATGGAACTGGAATGCATCACTCCTGTCCCTGCCTGACAGAGAGACACTTGTGACACTTTTTGCCCTGTTCAGATTTGAGGTTTACTCTGTATTGTAACTTCTTAGAGCAGGCTGGCAATGGCAATAGAGCAGGATGAGGCCTCCCAGCTATAAAAATTCATCAACAGAGGGGGCCATTCCCATCATAACCCTAACCATAACCATATCCATCATATATCATAACCATTTGGTTGCATTTCTCATCCCTGAGGTTTTTTTCTCTGCCCAAATGAATCCTCTCTTTCTAGCTGTGGAGTTGATCAGTACAGCAGAGCCACCTAAACCAGCTAAAAACCAGCTAAAAAAGACCAGCTCATTCTCCTGCCACAGGGGCGGCGCCCATCCAAACACTTAGGGGCTCAGGACAAGGTAGAAATCAGAGATTTCTGTTCCTCGGTAAGTGCTCACGAATACCAGGTGTAAGTATGACTATGTCAACTAATAGGTTAAACACCAATATTGTCCTCAAAGCCTCTGGATTTTGATGACACAAAGCTGGGAGGGGTGGCTGACACACCAGAAGGTTGTGCTGCCATTCAACAAGATTTAGACAGGCTGGAGAGCTGGGCTGGGAGAAATGTAATGAAATTTAACAAGGGCAAGTGTGGGGTATTTCATCTGGGGAGGAACAAACCCAGGTACCAGTATAGGTTGGGGACTAGCCTTTTGAAGAGCAGCGTAGGTGAGAGGGACTTGGGGGTCCTGGTAGGCAGCAGGATGACCATGAGCCAGCAGTATGTCCTTGTGGCCAGGAAGACCAATGGCATCCTAGGGTGTATTAGAAGGGGCGTGACTAGTAGGTCAAGAGAGGTCCTTCTTTCCCTCTACTCTGCACTGGTGAGACCTCACCTGGAGTATTCTGTCCAGTTCTGGGGCCTTTGGCTCAAGAAGGACATAGAACTCCTCAAAAGAGTCCAGCGCAGAGCCACCAAGATGATGAAGGGAGTGGAACACCTTCCTTATGAGGACAGGCTGAGAGAGCTGGGTCTTTTTAGCTTGGAGGAGACTGAGGAGTGACCTCATTAACGTTTATAAATATGTTAAGGGTGAGTGTCAGGAGGATGGAGCCAGGGTCTTCTCAGTGATGGCCAGTGATAGGACAAGGGGCAATGGGTCCAAGTTGGAACATAGGGAGTTCCATGTGAATGTAAGGAAAAACTGTTTCACTGTGAGGGTGACAGAGCACTGGAACAGGCTGCCCAGAGAGGTTGTGGAGTCTCCTTCTCTGGAGACATTCAAGGCCAATCTGGACATGTTCCTGTGTGATCTAATCTAGGTGATCCTGCTCGGACAGGGGGATTGGAGTAGATGATCCTTTGAGGTCCCTTCCAACTCCTGACATTCTGTGATTCTGTGATTCAAGTATTCAGTGCTGGGGAGCCCTAAACTGAAGTGCTCTGTGTGGTGCAGTGTTACTGGCAGCACACTCTGTGGATTACATGAGCCAAACAGAGAAAACACAGTAGCAACAACAGTGATACAAGGGCTAAAATCCAGAACTTACAAGGAAGGTTATGGGAGAGTTAGGGTTGTTGTAGGAGGTCGTGATCAGAAACTTGGGTACCTCAACTACTGATGGCTTCTAAGGGCTTGTTTTCTATGTCTGTGGTGGTAAGGCAAAGAATAGCATCCTTTAAGAAAGGAAAGGTTGTAGACTGGATATAAAGGCATATCATACACTAGAAGAGCTCACCTGTGGAGCAAGTAGATTCTCCATCACCAGAACTCTTGGGCAACAGGTTGGATACAGATACAAACTCATTCAGCCTGGGGAAAGCAGAGAGTTAGATGAACTCCAGCTCTCATTTTTAGTACTGTTTTTCTGGGTGTTAGGACTCCCAGAGCATGTGTAAGTGCACCTCTGAGGTGGAAAGGGATCCAAAGTCTGGAGCACAATAGATGTTCATCAGGTGAAACAGTTGCTTGCATTTAAGTGCCTGAAGAACTTTCAGACTGACCTTGCAACCATCTCCAGGATAAGGCAAGAGCAGAGATGCTCTCTGCAAAGATGTATTTCACACGAAGTTTATAGCTGAGCAGGGTAATATCATTCACAGCATATTGGCATGTGACAAGCTGGGAATTTAGACTTCAATGAAGCATGACTAGCTAATAATAACAATCACATAGGTTATTTATGGATGTAAATTTGCATAGGTTCCTCAGAGCTAGTTAGGTCAAGAACCCAACAGATTTTCTTTTTCCCAGCTTTGAGGCAAAATCATGCAGTTACACATGCCCAAACATACAGTTAACTCTAGACAATGTCTTACCCAAACAGTAAACGTGTACAGCTCAGGTTTGAATAAGGTGCAACTCAGGCATAAACTCTTTTCCTTATCAGAGTAACACAAAGTATCCATACCCTATCTGTTCCACCTTTCTTCCTGCTCTGCTTCTCCAGTAACCAGTACAGCACTTACCCTGCTTAAGGAGTAGCTCCTCTCCTAAATTCTCCCCAAGTTCAACTGCCTGAACAAACAGAAAAAATAACTGGTTAATGTCTGTATCATGACCTCCTTAAACATCCCTACCTTTAAGTACAGTATTCACTGATGGTGCACCCTTAGCTAAAACTATCGGGGATTACACACACTTCACCAGCCCTCAAGGAATAGCATAAGCAAAGATTCATGGTCTGATTCATCTGGGCTTTTATGTACACAGCTCCGTGAGCCATTAGCTGCCAACACATGCTTGGGTGAAAGTTCTTAATAGGGAGTCAGATCTTTTGTACAGAAGCACACATATCCACACCATGGAACCAACAGCCATGAAGACACATAGCATACCATCTGGATGATACCCTTGCTCTTCTCTGATTTTGTTTGTCAAAAACTCACATGGAACAGATATTAACATTGCTCATGTATTTTCTTACAGCATTCTCAGCATTTTAACTGATGGTGTTGAACAAAGAGACACTAAAAAAGGCCTGCAGCATCCAACTGAACAGCACAGCCAGGAAGAAGACGAGTCTGGCTCTTCTCCATGAGAGAGGTTTTACTCGCCGCCTCCAAGGAGTCTTGCAGCAGCATCAGCTAAGAGCATGTGCAGGACAAAATGCTCCCCACTTTCAACCAGTGTGAAAGAAAGCAGTGGCTCAAAGAACAGACAAATAAGCATTCAAACCTGTGATGTAAAGAAAGTAATTTAAATGAGAAAGGGATGGACTGAGAAGGAAATAAAATAGAGGCGATGTTACACTGCAGCTATTCCACTTGCTGCATGCTGGAATTCTGTATGTTGAAAATAATGCTCATTTCTCCCTGGGACTAAAGTCCTAACCTTGCCATGTTACACCCCAGACACTATTTTTAGCACCAAGCCCATCTCTCCTCACTGCCACATCCCTTCTTTGCCTTTCCCTTCCTTGCTGCTCCCCCAGCTGCGTGCTGCCACCTGACAGGGAGAGGCATGGAGGCACGACAGCAGCTGGCTGAGGGGAAGGGTCTCACTGTAGCTTTGTGGGTGGTGGGTACGAGGGTACATGTCAAGGCTCTGGCTTTGTACAGTCCCTTTTGCCGAGAGCCTGGTCCTTGGGCGCCGTTCAGGCTGGCACCAGGACGCTGGTTTCCCTTCTCTGGGTCCTCTTCACCACTTTTTAGCTTCAAGAGCCACTCACTCCGTGGGTCACAGTCATGAGTGGGTGACTGCTGGAGTGCCAGGGCAGACCAAACTTCTTCTCATTAGGGACCATGGTCATTCCTACTAGTGTAGCAATGTTATTGAGACACTCAGAGGAGAGTGATTTATTGACACATTGCAAAAGCACATACTTTTGCTAACAGGTAGTTAAACAATTAAAGGCAACGTTTTCATTCCTGTAAACTTGCTCATTGGCTCAGTGTAAGAGAAACAATGAATACAGAGAGGAGAAGGCTTCAACCATGTCTTTTTTCTTTATAAAAGGTCCCATAATTATTTTGTCAAGTTTGCAGGACTGTTTATGTACATGTTGTTCTGGGAATGTCTTTGCTTGTTAATGTGGTCAGATGGGGTCAAAATCTGCCTCCCATACGTTTGTTTTCCCATCTACAAATGTAACTTCTTTCTCCTAGGTACTTCTAAATTATACAATTATCCTTTTTCCCTCATCTTTTTTTCTCTATTTTCCTCCAGTCTCTGGATATTTTATGTTCCCTCTCCTCTCACTGAAATATTTTTCATGTACATTTTGAATCTACTTCTTAAACTTCTTGATGATTTAATGAAATTCGTATGTCTTTGATTTCCTTCCAGAATCCTGGCCTAAATCATATTTCCTATCCCCTCTTTGATGTTTTGCTTTAGGAGAAATGTTCCTTAGATGGACTATTCTTAAATGGCACCCTCTGTGGAGACTATTTCTTTCTGTAAGTACATTTTGAACTCCATCTAAATGGTGTGCTCTAGCATTCACCTTTAATGTCACCCTGCTTATCACATCAAAGTAATGTTTGTCCATAGTGCTTCATTGAGATGTAATGAATGGTAAATCTGACAAACACCCAGTGATCTGCATGTGAGTACACTTCCCTGTGGTCTTTCCTGATGGAAACACGACTAACTTTGCTTCTTTACGAATAAGCAAAATTGGCCAGAAGCTGAAATAAGGGGATCTCTTACCAAATTTCTCACAAGAGGATTAAAACTCTTCAGCACGCTCCGTGGGGAGATACCCTCCTGGCTCCTTCACACTCTTCATGAAGCCTAGAGAGAGCTGAGCTCCTCCAAAGCCTTGTAGACAAGCTCCTGGGTGGGAACAGCTGAGTGGAGCAGCCCTGTTAGTCGGCATTTCTTCTCCAAGCATGGGCCCCTGTGCTACTGCTCATGTGGTTACCTTCCTCTCTGCTGACACCTCACTCTTTTTTTGAAACATAGGAAGGTCAGATATTTCAGATTAGGATCTCACTGGAGATGACTAAGTGTTTCCATGGCATATGCATCTCTCAGTACTCGGCTACCACTGCAATTCGGGATGTTTCAGCCCTAAAGACTTATTCCAAAATAGTCTCTTCCCCAGGCAAGCACCTCCCCAGTTCAGGAGTTCAGAGCACCCGGGCAAGGGCAGGACCGCTGAGCATGGCTCCAAAGGCACCTTCAGGGCTAATTTGTTTGACAATGTTTTGCTTACGCTTCCTGCTGCAAATCAAGATGACACTTAGGAAATTAATATATAAAGCCCCTTTATTGCACCACTACATCCCGTTAGCAGTTCAGAGACCAGCTGTGAGTGTTTGCTTGCCAAAGCCTCCCACTGACTCGGTGAGAACACAGAACGCTTAATCGGACCACACAGAGACAGCTTTTTTTTCCCCACATGTTCTCACTTTTCCCTCCCCAGTGACACTGCCCTTGGCTTTCTGTAACCCAGCAGAGATATGCTCTCCTTAGGAGGACAGGGAAAATCTACCCAAACCTAATGCTCTGCCCCATCTGAAGCCATTCAAGAAGCAACACACAAGAACTGAGGCATTGTATTGTGGTATTCAGTGAACGAATGAATGTCATCAGTACGGTGTCACAGGGGCACTCCACAAGAAAATGAATGTTTCGAAGGGGCAGTATGTGCATATATACATCTATCTATCTATCTATCTATCTATCTATCTATGTAATTTTTTTCTTTAAGAGAACATTTTCTGTGAACTTTGTCAGAATGCACTTACAGGTAAAGATCATTTTTCAAAAATAATTACTATTGGAGCTGTTCATAGTATTAGTTTTCATAAATTCATCTAGTTATAATTAATATGTGCCTTTCAAGGACCTAAAAGGGAAGGCATTCAATATTTCTTGTCTCTAATTTTAGTATGATCTGATTTTCCTCTGGTTGCCTTTCCAAACACCTGGGGCCAGCCATATGAGTAAATTAGATTGTGCTAAAATGCATATTAATGAAGCTCAAGCAATGGTCCCCTAAAGGGACAGTAAAGCTATATATAGCTCCTTTTTTTTCCTCTCTCTTGGTTAATGTGCCTTTCAACACATTTAGATTCTAGTAATATCAAGCCATTTTGGAATAGCCAAAAAATACAAAGAAACTGTTAAAGCAAAAACTCAGAAGCACATTTATTTGAAGTGTGTAAATGTTCTTGCATTTTAAAATTGTTTCCTATTAAAAATAGATTTTCTTTTAATTGACTTATCCTATGAGAAATAATTAATATCAAGACATTTGAGGGAGACAGAAGTGGCATATTTGTTAATTGCTGACAGTGATCTCTGCATTTTCCTCTCCATAGAAACCCCACATCTCAGTACTCATTATAATGGATAGCAATGGAGGGCTACAACCAATTATTTAGTTTGGCCCTCAGTTTGCAAAACAAAAAGAAGGGGTTTTGGAAAAGGACATTGGCACAAATCCCACTTCCTCAAGGAATTTCCTCAATGGTTTAGGGGATTGTCCACAGTAGCACTTCAGCCTGGGGCAGGAGGGTGGGTTTTAGGTCAGTCACTGATGATGACACCTTGGTTCACACCATGGAGTGCTCACGGGGCACATGCACCAGATCTGATCAGGAGAAAACGAACTGGAGGATAGACTACAGAGACACATTTAAAATGCAGTCACTGCTAATGAGCATTCAGCTCGTTAGATAGAGACCAGATGAAGTCCAAAAAGGAAACCTCCTAACCGTGTGGGCACTGGGTTCTCAGCACGATCACCTTTAAACTAGCTGGGTGGAGAGGAGTCTGTGTGGACTCCACAGCCACACCAGCAAAAAAATTGGTCTGGCAATTAACTAGACTAAAGGCTGAAGGAGGATGTGACTCAGTGATAAACAACAGGAAGGGAAAAGAACTACCGAGTCACAAAACAAACTGACACAAAAACAAGTGATTATTAATTGCTCATATCCTAGAAATGAGAGGGAAGATCTAGACAAGGTTCTAAGGATGAGAAGGAAGATCTAAAAAAAACTATACTTCTGGAACAACTTTTGAACTGGAATAAGGAAACTTCAAATGGTTTTAAAATGCTGTTTGTGGAGGGAAGTCGTATCATACGGCTGCTTTTAAGTGTAGGGGGCAGAATCTGACAGCTTGATCTGTTAGAAAGCAGTGTTTTGTTACTAAGGACTTTCAGAGCACTGATGTAAGTTCTCCATACTATTATAATCAAACCGCGTTTTAAACAGGTTCAAACCATTTTTAAGTGCCTTAAAGTGTAAAAAGGGTGGGGGGAAATTTACAGATGATTTCACACCCTTAAAAAAAAAACAATCTAAAACCAAAAGCAAATCTTTAGGATGAGAAATAACATCTCTGTTAAACTTGAATTGGATGGAAATATTGAAAGTGGCACATTTGTTAATTGCCTACGGTGATACCTGCATTTTCCTCTTCATAAACACTGCCGTGCTCATTATAACGGATAACAATTACAAATAGCATCTTAACAAACAGTGTGATGGTCATGCAATTGCAGGTTGTGGATCTACAAGCCAGTTAGCAGTCCTCCCTACTATGCGTTTATTTTTGTCACGCTATGTAAGGCGTATCACAAGAGGCAATCAAGAGCAGGGATGCTCTGAATCAGAGGCTACTTCTCCCAGTGTTGTCTGTCAGTCGGGTGCTTTGCCACACAGGATTTTCAATTAGAAAGAGGAGATTTGGGAAGCGTTCTGTAGTTCCTCAGGTTTTCATTTTCTTCTGAGCACCCCTTCAGAGTCAGCAATTGAAAACACAGGATGAGAGCTCTCTCTCTATTTAATGAAAATTTACTTTCTCCATTCTAGTTTTCTCTCCCACTGAAATGAAATTTTTTAGGATGCCAAAGTCTTCCTTATTAGTTTAGAAACAGCATTCAATTTTACAATACTGAAGTTTCATTATTCCCATTAATGGTTTCCAGTGCTAAGTTTCCCTCCCGACCCTCAAATAGTCACCCTTGCTCTTGCCTTTGAAGGCAATCCCAGCCACCCTGCCAGAATCATCTCTTTGCCAACACGGGCTACGTTTGGAGCCTGTTGGTTTCCAGCACCAAGAACTGCAGGAATGAGTATCCCTGCTACCTGACTACCTAACTCCCTTCTTACTACTACTCATCACCAGGAGCAGGTAGAACATGTCTGTCTTCTCTTGAGGCTGAGCAACAGTTCTTGAGGTAGGATATCCTGGTAGGAAGTGATTGTTTGATTCCACTGATTGCTGTGGACACCCAGGACACTGACAAAGCTTGACTCATGCACTATCCGTCCTTGATGCAGACAAAACTGGAACACAGCCTGCCTGTTCTCACCTCCCTTCAAGAAGTAAAGATTGTGTGAAGGTTTTGGTGTTGCTCATGACAAAACAGGCAGCCAGTTGGGAGAACTATGAACTCAGATGCAGGTGCACAAGCAAGGAATGCTCTTATCCAGAAATGGTCCATGGACACCTCGAAGGAAAATCTGTCATTTCAGTATATTCTCCTAAGAAAGGAGCATTAATTCAGGACTCCCACAGAGTTTTCTGAGACTTCTGATTTTATTCTGTAACCACAGGATGGTTCAATTTGGCTCTGAAAAATTAAAATGCCAAACATTAAGTTAGTGAATATATTATAAATGTGGAATTTAAAACTAAAGAGAGAATGGTGAGAAAGCAAAGTTTGGCTAAGATATTCTGACTGCATCAGAGAGAGCCTTTCTATGAAAATAATTCTCGATCAGTTAAATTACTCTAGGAAAAAATAAATCTTTGGCATAAAATATGCAAGGCCTTTAACTTTACATCTTTTATGTTTTAATTGTATGGTAAAATATTATTTCGTGAAAGTAATTTTGGGCATTTAACTTTGATGCAGTTTGAAAAAGTCAATGACATGGTTTTAAAATATAGCACATCAAATGATATTTCCACCAACATACAGCAGTTTCCATAAACAGACTTAATTCCCAGTCTAAATTACTGATCTAAATATATTCAGACAAATTAATGCAATGGAAAATTATAGAACCCAAACTGTATATTTATTTATTGCAACATGTTTCACTTGCATCTCATCATACAAGGTTACTTCAAGTTTAGTCATTCTTCCTCTTTTCATGCTGAAAAAGAAAGGAAGACATGTCTACAGACATTTATAACCAAGTTGAAAAACATATTTTGGATTAATTAGTTCATTGGAATATTTTTTCCTACATACCATATCCTATAGCTTCATTTTAAGTGTTACCACTCTGCTGAGCTTTTTAAGACTTCAAGTGAGTGAACAACAAGTAAAGTTGGCCTTTCAGGTTACAAGTGGGACATTTTTAAAGCAGTCAGCACTTCAATGTGTACTGAGGTACAGAGAAGCACGGGTACATGTGTGGGGTTTTTGCAGCCTGCCTCCTGACCACAGCTTTGTAATCGGTTTTGGTGTGACACATGGCTCAGGCGGTCTGAACTGGAGCACTACTGGGACTGGCTTCATTGAGAAAGGGTTGTATTCATTGATTTCTAATAGGAAAAAAATGAGTCTTAGCTAATGATATTCCACTAATCATCTCAGGTTGGGACAATAGAAAGTAGATTAACTCCCCCAGCTGATGATTTCGGTTAATGCTGAAAAGCAGTGAGAGGTAAAAATTATTTCATAGTCCTCAAGAAGAAAAGCATTCTCCTTTCCAACAAATTAAGATGAGACAGCAGACTGTCCTCTCACTCTCCAGACTATGCTAAAATTGAGTCTTTTTCTCTTCTTTTATACACTGTAGTTTATTATGAACAAAAAAAAACCTTAATTGTTCAGTATGTCAT
Source organism: Heliornis fulica (assembly GCA_013399135.1). Taxonomy (NCBI): domain Eukaryota; kingdom Metazoa; phylum Chordata; class Aves; order Gruiformes; family Heliornithidae; genus Heliornis; species Heliornis fulica. The sequence continues at coordinate 443,494 of VXBZ01005982.1, forward strand.
CTCCTGTTTGACAGGAGGAAATGAGGAATGATTACTGTGTCTGTGCATTTCATGGGGAGCTATGGAAGACAATAAAACCTGAAGTGAGACTTTTTTTTTATAAGGTAAATGAAAAGAAACCATTTATGAGCAGCAGAATGTCTGTCTTTGATTTTTCTTTTCCCCCTCACCACTGAATTGTGTTAGCTTCACCTTCTTCCTATGACTTCTTAAATCTCTCACCTGTCACACTTTGATGTGGTGAGGGGGGCTGGGGGTGGGAATGGGTACTGACAGACAGAGGACCTTCTGTCCCCACATGACTGCTTGAGCTGACAAGAACTGCTCTGCTCATCCCAGGGAGGAAAAGGCTTTGTGAGCAAAACATGGTGTGTGCTAGCCCCTCGCAGGAGCTCAACACCGTTAACCACTGCTAACCTGATAGCATGGCCAGGTGTGGCTGGTGCTGGTCCAACAAATTAAATGCTGGTCAAGGGGAGCTTCATTTCATGGTCCCTTCATCTATGAAACACCCCACAGATGTCTCCTTGGGGTTATGCTTTTTTTGGCCAGCAGCAGCCCAGAGGGATGGGCAGGACAGGGCTTCGTGACCAGGGCAGGTCCAGTGATCGATGAACTCGCAGTAACAAGGCTCATGCTGAGGGCTGGAGCAGGTCTCATCTGCTACGCTTGTCCTACACTCACGTGACCTATGTTTCATGTGTGCTTTTGGAGGCAGCAACCTCCTACAAAACAGGGTCTGGGAAATTAACACCCGATGGATTCGACATCTCCAATTTAACCATTGCCATGACAATGGTTATGCTATGTGAATGACATCTAACCACTGGCAGAGATGACAATAAATATATTTAATTGTAATTTCCTTAGAAAGAAGAGTTAGATATGGAGAAAAACACCACCAGACTTAGTGCTGAAGAAGCAGTTTTTAAAAAATGTTCTGCTCAAGGGTTTGCAAAAAGTCCTAGAAGTGGGTGCAGAAGCAACATAGAGCAGCTGCCAGCAGCCTACCATCCCAGATAAAGTGCTCCAGTGTAGTTTTTCCTCTTATGAAGGTGAAACAAATCTAACAGCAGCTGTCAAATTCAAAACAGATTTGTCCCAAAGCTTTGTAATGAAAACAAGTTTGAAAACGGGTTCTCAAACTGAACTCCGCTCAAGTACAGCGTCTTTCCTGTCTCTCCCCCTCCTACTTCACTACCATTACCCCAAAATAATTGCATGGATAAACAAGCAGTTCCTGTAGTTACTCCTGAAGATTGTTGTATTCAGGTTTTGGTGAAATAAGGCAGAAGACATTACAGACACTGAATATTTGAATTAGTCTCAGCAGGTCAATTACTACAAAGATTTTCTGCTCCAGTTGCTTGCAGAGAGATGTGCACTTCTTAAAATCCCAGCTATTTTCTGTTTAATTTATTTGCAAGGCAAGACATAACAGTGTAAAAAAATCAATTGAACAAAGCAATTTTATCGGAGTTCACATGCTACAACAAGGTGTACAAGCCCAAGACCTCCAGCAAGACAAGCAAGCAGTTCTGAGGCTGCTTTCAAAGACCTCTGCTGTTTGCAGCAATACAGGCTGAACTTTAACAGGTTAGTTCCTTGATCAATTATTTAGCCTTTCCTTTTATTTTGCTGGAAGTTTGGGTTTGTTCTTTTTTTTTTTTTTACTACAATTTCTACCTTTAATGGAGGCTGTGTCCCTGTACTTCTGCACATTTGAATTTAGAGCACTACAAAACCCACTCTTTCACACCTCGGTTTCAGTGGCTCCTCTCTACCCTTGATAGTTTGTAAGGCAGGGGAAGGATGAGAAGTCAATACAAGTTCCAGAAGATCAAAGTCCATGATCTGCCAGGTCTCCGCTGTCTCCTCTTCAGATATTGTGTTGCAGTCCTCAGGGGCCAGAGCAAAACCTTTCATTCACAAACTGGCACTGAAGAAGTTCCAGAATGCTGAAAAATGGATGAAAGCCAAAGAAACTCTGTAGGCTTGAGATTCACAGAAATAAAGGGAGAGTTAACACCATTACATTCAGCCACACTTGCTGCCATTAAACAGAGGAGATAGTAAAGAAGATGTCTGAGGATAATTAGCTAAATCTTCAGTAGAATAATAGATCTTTTACAAAAATTCCCTCCAGAAATCTTGTAGCTTGTATTTATTTCTACACATTAATTTTATTTTTTTTTTGCTTTTGTCCAAATACTTTATAAACACTTTAGATGCAATTGATATTTAAATTTTGTTCAATCCCTTATGAGGCTCAATGGACAGACAAGAGAAAACTTTATGTCTATAGAACAGCTACTGAATAGGGCAGGTTTTTGTTTTCATCACCTCAGTATAAAGCCACACTGATGGTGTACCAAGAATGTGTTATACACTCAAGAGAGGTGGGTGACAGAGCTGAGATTTGCTAAGAGCAGAGGGAAAAAGTGTTCTACTTGTATGTAATTATAGAATCATAGAATGGTTCGGGATGGAAGGGACCTTAAATATCGTCCAGTTCCAAACCCCTGCCATGGGCAGGGGCACTTCTCTCTACACCAGGCTGCTCAAGGCCTCATTCAACCTGGCCATGAACACCCCCAGGGAGGGGGCATCCACCACTTCCTTGGGCAACCTGTTCCAGTGCCTCACCACCCACATAGTGAAGAATTTCTAACTTCTTAATTTCTAATTCTTAACTTCCAATCTAAATCTACCCCCTTCCAATTTAAAACCAATCCCTCCCATCCTATCACTACATGCCCTTAAAAAAACTCCCTCCTCAGCTTCCCTGTAGGCCCCTTCAGGTACTGGAAGGCTGCTAATGATGAATCCCACAGTAAACCACCAGTAGCTGATACTTATAGTAATGATTTCTGCTTCTCTTCTTTATTAAATAAAAAAAAAATGCTGATTTTGTCAATAAAACGATACAAAAAGCATCTAGTTTCACACCTGAAAAGTGGAGAATATTGAGAGAGAATAATTAGTCAACCTAACTTACCAGTTTATATCCCAGTTAGAAAGAAATTATCTTGCCATTAATAATCAACAATTAAATAGCCCATAAACAGCCTTCCCTAAAGACCACAGGACCTATGGTAGCAGAGGAGAACTGGACAGTCACAGAAGAGACACAGACACTTGGAGAAACTGCAGATGAACACGAGCCCTCGAAACCCAAACAGCTTGTAGGCAGGTGCCTGAGCTCTGAGAAGGCAGGTGCAGAGCAAGCTACACTCCGGCCTCCTGGATCTGGATGGCTTCCCTAAGATCCACACAGCCAAGTCTGGGGTTAAAATACCAGATAGTTACATGCAGCCCTGTTTTGTGTCCGAGGTATGAAATAAGGCATTATAACTGCACAAGCTGAAGTAGAAACAGGAGAAGCCCCAGTCAGAGCAGAACCTATCCAATATTGTGAGCAGAAATACAGGTCTGGTCCAAGCCAAGTGCCTTCTTTGCAAACACAAAATGGTGAGAAATAGCTGAAATTTAAGCTATTCAAATCATTCCATCTTCTGGTGCACTCCATTAGTTACCTTATTCTCAGCTGGAAAGTCCTGCATCACGACACCAACTTTACTCCTTATCACCAGTGTCTGAAAAGGGAATTCAGAAGTACCAGCTAGGAAAAATCCCCTCTGCCGATAGGGGTAAACCCACCTTTTCTACATGGATCCTGAAGCTTCTTGTAAGCTTGAGGTCACGTAACAACCTATTCAAGACCATATCTAATCTCTCCTCCTTCAAAGGGAGGACCACATTTTCAGTATGTTATAACATGAAGGTTTATAATTAGTTTGAACTGGGAGGAGAAATACAGCCTAGTGTTTCTCATCATCTAATCAATGTTTCTGTCAGTTCAGGGTATTAAAATGATAATGTATTTGCCTAGTACTGGCATAAAAGGGCGAGGAAGACATCAGCAGAAAAAAATTATATGTTTCAAAATTCTCCATACTACAATAGTGCAAAATTCCTACAGTGTGGAAGAAAAATCTGATGTGCAAAAAATCCACAATAGTATAAGAAACAAATTATATTTATATATATANTTTTCTCAGAACAATGACAGAAATTAAAAATAATATTTGAAATTCTACTCTTACAGTTTCACTTCAGTTTCTCACATATTTTGACATACTAATTATAGAAAGACAAGTTACGTTAGTTTAAACATGTATATGAAAACTCCTATAAAATATACAAATGTAACACCTTGGTGTATTCCATTGGTTTATAGGATGGCTGGCTTTTTGTATAGTGATGACATCCTACATAATCTTTATTTTCTATTAAAGCACCTGGTAGTAATAATAAAGCCTAGATACAGCCTCAGTTTTAAGGTTGTTTGATAACACAGTGTTGTTTTAATAACTTCTTAATGAATCTACATAGAGATGGTATATGGCCAAAGAAAAATGGATATGAGTTTCTTCTATATCAACACCAAAAAAATTAGGTCTACTCTTCAATCCTATTTCTGGACCATACAATTATAACCTTTATACCTGCTTACAGGTCATGAATAATGACTCTTTCTGGTTTATTATTTCATTACCGAAGGGATATAGAAACAGGAAACAATATACTTAAGTACATTTGGTACACCAATTTAAATATATAGATCTTTTTTAGTTACGAATATACAGCACTGCTAATACTTCTAAGAAAATTATATATAGATTTTTTGCTCTTCTATTAGAGCTTAGTTTTAATGAACAAGTGATTACTGTAAAATTTTCATTTTTTCATGTTTCCTAACACAGTTGTGGAAGAATGCAGCCATGCAACTACCTTTTCATTTGCAGTAAAAGATACTGCGATGGAAATCAAAAGATACACATTACAAATTTTAACATAAAAATAATAACAGCAAAAACCAAAACTACAAAAAACATGTTCACACAAAGCCCTGGATGCCGCTTCAACACTGTAAGAAAGCATTAGCTTTTCCTGACAGTTTAAGAGCTGAAACAGAAGTGAGAAAGGAGAACATGACACTTACAAGTAGGCAAGGGAAGGTAATATACGGGTAGATATCATTACCATGTAATCACAGCTGCACAAAGAAGAGGCAGGTTTCACATGCAGATTTCTATGGAATTGAAAGACCCAGTGAAGGGTCTTTCAACTTGAACCCAGCTAATGGGATCTGTCAGGAAGTAGAAACCATATGTGACATTGATTATCCTCCCCATTAGTGCGGACTTGCTGCTAAGCAGGAAATGAGAGAAAATGTCAGTATGGTCCCCAAAACCCCCATGTACCTTACACACTGGCAGCACACTGACTCTGAAGAGCCAGCTGCTCTTTTGTGCAGCACAGCTGGATGTGGGGGACAGTGAGATGCTGCTGGGCAGCAGGATTTTCCCCTTGTCAAGGAGGTATCAGCACGACTTCATCTGTTCTGTGCTTCATCTGGATGGTGTCATAGTGCCCTGAAAGCTATTGCCTATGCAAAACCACTCCCTTACAACCACAGCGCATACGGAGATAACCCAGATGGGCTGGAGGTAGCCCAGCAGAACCACTGAGCCACCTGTCCAGAGCCAAGAAGGTGTAACCCACTCCCTTTGTTCCCCTAAATGTAAAATGTTTAACTTCTGTTAAACTTTTGTCACTTAAACATCTTTTTGCATCTTTTGCAAAAAAAAAAAAAAAAAAAGACCCCAATCCCCCAATCTTTCACAAGATTTAATGGACAGCTGAGAGGAAATAAATAATAATTTTACTATTCTAGTAACTTGTGTCACAAAAAATTTTCTTTGGAAAATTTTCATGAAAATTAAATGGAACCAGTAATATTCATATACCAAAACTTCGATGTATCTTCTTTTGAGTTTCACATTACTGTGTCTTATAAACCAGGAGAAGTTAGAAACGAGGTTATGTTCTTTTTAGAACAAGGATCAGCACATTTATTATCATTGAAAAGGCCTATCCAAATTGCCTATTTCCCATGATATAACATTTAATTTGAGTGAATTCTATGAGGTTACTTAGCTGCATTAAAAAGCAGCCATGCGGACCCAGGAGTGGGAGAGGCTTGGGCTGAAGATGTATTTGAACACTTGTATATTAACTACTGCATAAACAAACCCATTAAATTCCAGCAACCTCTGATTTCTCTGCTAACAAAACTCACCCAGTCTGTAAACCAGATATGTTCAAATTCAAGCTTGAGAAAAGTATTAAAATCCCCAAAACTGATTTTAGGAAAGTTTACTGTAAGATGAGTGATGGCTAAAAAAAAAAAAAAGTTTGAAGGAAGAGTCTGACTGAACAGTCTTATCCTGGTTATTCATAGCTAGCAAGACATTCTGGAAAATCAGCAGCCTCTAGAATCAGCTGAAAAATGTGTTAATTCTAAAATGATTTTTCTACACAAGCTGAGGGGAATATGAGGTGTGAAATAAATGTTACACTACCTTATATCAACTAGTCAATCTTATTAGGGCACAAAGCAATTTAGGTGATAGGCTGAAAATTGGCCAGGGCAGAATGCAGACAAGACCTAATCAAGACAAAAAGCAATTTGAGTTTACTTAATAATCTATAAGACCCAATAACAAATTAAAAAAGCCAGAGAAAATTACAAGCAGGTTTTGTTTTCAGTGAGCAATTAGAAGTATTGAAAGAAAAAAACAATCGTGACATTGCCAAATAATTAGAGTGGGGTTACTCCACATTCAGTCTTCAATAGTGAAGGACAGAAAATGTATTACCAATTTGAATAGGTTTCTGCATAAAACCAGCTGGATTTTTTTAAAGAGGAAAGCTGGGTCTGTGGTACTGAATCCACAGAAAGACAGATAACACCTGCTTTGTAGGTGCTGGGTGTACGAGCTGGGTTTCTTGCTCTGTTAATGGCCCTGTGGTTGGTGCTCAGATGCTCTACAGGTGGGAAAAGCTAGGCTGCAGTTTACTGGTTAAGATGGCTTATGGAATTCAAATACAAAATCAAAATGCATGAAATGACTCAAATCCAACACATCAGCCAAAAGATCTTATGGGGTTTGTGCCAGCAATCCTCCTGCCCAAGTAAGTGCCTGCAGAACCCACCATGCTTCCTCATGCCCTGTCTCCACAAAAGACTTCCAGCTGGCTATTTTCTTCACCTGCTTTTAACAGTTAGTTCCATCCTTCTTTCACCTTTGCTTTGACAGTTGCCACATGGGGGTCTTCCAACAAGGAGTGTTTGCATGGGCCCACTCCTCCTCAGCAGCAAGAGATAGTGGAGTCCTGCCAGAGCCCAGTGACCTCTGCTCATCACTGGGCATTGCCCTGAGCTGCAGGAGAGAATGGCTGAGCTGCTGGGATGGTGGGTGCCACACAGCCATGATGAAGCTCCTGCCCAGAGCTCACCCATGAGGGTGACACAGATGGCACCTACAGCTTCTTGAGCAATGACAAATGAAGACAAGGAATAACCCAAAGTCATGACTGAGGCAGGCTCATGCTGCCTGAGCAAACCAAAGCTTTCTTTTCCCCTGCCACATAGCTTGGAGATTAAGAACTCTGGCCATAAGAGAAATAATTCCTCCAAGGCAAAGATGAAAGGAAAAAAAAAAAACTTCCAGTGGAATTTTAACTGGAAGATTTAGGCAAATCCACATTCACACATGCTGGCTCTTATGTGTCTTTTCTGAAGCAACTCATCCATGTGCAGGAAACATGGGCACTAAAATGGAGGTGACTTTTACAAAGGCACTTACCTGCCACAGCTCTCACCAGCAGAGCATTTAAGGCTTTCATTAACATAGTCTGTGATCCTTCACTACTAACATTAGCAGATGTATTCTGAAACACAGTATCCCAGCTCATCAGAGTCCTCCTGCACAGAGCTACAAAAAGCACAGTAACATTCTGTATTTTGTTGGCATATGCATTTTGCAATACTCAAAGGAAACTGTGTGCTCGGTGATACCAGTGGGCAGCTACTGGAATTCCCAATGGCACTTTGGCATGTCGGCTCTTAATTGGAAGGAAAACTGTACAAGTCTGGTTGCAAGTCAAGCTAGGAGCTATTCTCCAGACCTTTATATAACTTTCACCACCACAGCACAGGCTAACGTTATCTCATCCAGCATAAAGTCTGCAGGCGTAAATATAACCCAAAGGCTTCTTTTGAACTTGCAAGGTATTTTTATATTAAATCAGGAAGTTGAACCAGGCTGAAACATGGCCAGAGAGAAAACTGAATAGTGGTTTGGGATTTTTTCCTTTAGACTTATGAAAACAAGTTCTAACAATTTAACTACTAGACAATAAATTACTATAAATGAGTAAAGATGATACCAAAAATACACAGAAAAGTAGGAATTGTGACGGGATTATCAGTCACTGGTTTATCTTTGAGTATACACTAGAGCAGACCTACACCAAAGGACAAAGTCCTTAATGTTAAATATTTTAGTATCTACCTCTCAAGGGAAATAAGACATATTATTATTGCAGTACTTAGTAGAATATTCACTACAGTTGCTTATTCCATTTCTATTTTAGGTGGGTCTTCCCTTATCAGGAAAGGAAAAAAAAGAAGGCCAGTAGGAAATGCTTATTAGAGCCAGGGGCTTTTTCACAAGGAATATAACATGGGAAATTAATTTAATCTCTATCTGCTTTGAAGTATGTTGCAAACAGATTGTGATTTTCTTCAACACATTATACAAAACTATTCAAGGATTCCTTTCCACAATAATTCACAACTTGAACCTCATTAGTAAGTAGTTTGCCGTCAATAATCAGTATTAAAAATGAACTGTTTTTAATTAGTCATGTTGCTTTGTTGGGCTTAAAAACTTTTAAAACTTGATTCACTGATGTAAATCAGACAATAAGTTTGCCCATGTGAAGACAAAAATTCAGTACTATGTTTCACCAATATTTTGCAAAATTCACTTAACCTCCATTTTGGCAGTCACTCCTGCTAAATAACTTACTTGCCATTCTTGCAGAATGTGACCACCAAAACAATATGAAAATAGACTAAACGAGCTTCTTAACAAAGAGAGTATCTAAAGCCTCACCCAATCTTTATTCACTTATTCACTGTAGAGAGATATTTTTTTTCTTCACATTGTGTCTTCATTTACATGAACACCCAGGAAGTACTGGTGGTTCCACTTTCTGTTTGTCCAAGTTACAACACAAGAACTGCAGAGGTAGAGATGGAGGCAAAAGTTTTCTCCACTCACAGATCAGAGAATCTTTATCAAAAGCACAGTGCAGCTTTGCAATTGAAGCTTTGGTGACAAATAAGGTAACTCAACAGAAACAGGAACTCCCTAAGAGCAGTGTATTCCACAAAATCATATTTAGTTCCTCTGCCTTACTACACGTAACTTCTAGGGAGCCATGCCATGCTGTTTTTTCTTCAGAAGGAGGGAGGGAACTGCAGTACTTCTTCTCTGCTATCCTGGCTTCAAAGAGTCCATTAAGGACACTGAGTTCTGCTTTGATACCATTGCCTCATTCTTGAAGACAGGTAGACCATGGTCTACCCTCCAGGTCACACAAGCAGAGTCTCTTTGGATCATAGAGACAGATCTGCCCTATGTCATACTCTGTGAAATTGAACTCGGCAGCTTCCATTATAATTTTGCTTCTTAGAAAGACACTGCTACCTTACTGGAATGAGCCTCAACATCTGAAAAGCTACCCCTGATAGCAAAAGACTTCCAAGGCTAACTGAATGCACTGACCATATGGGAGTGTTTACAGGGTTGGCAGACACAAACCCAAAACATACTGCAGGATTAATTTCTGGCTGTACTTTATGTAACTTAAGAGATAGCAGTTTACATGCCCTAGCAGTCATTCAAAACACAGTGTTTCTATTATGGTGTAAAAAGTTCAGGAGAGAGAAAAAAAGAAGTAATAGGATCCTAATTCATATTTAAATACCCTTTTTGCATTATCACAAATATCTTGAGCAATGATTCAGTCCTTGTTACCATTTATTCCTTGTAACCATGTAGTGCTGTGCACTTCAGGTCAGTGGTGAGTTGAAGTTCACAAAGGAGGATTGGATAGAGTTTTGTAGCAAGCTCTTTGTATAGCATTTCTCATATAATTGGTAGAAGAGTGTTCATCGCTGCTCAATGAAGAGCTGTGAAGCAAAAAGCAATTTTTCAGCCCTTGCCAAACCTTTGTGGTTGTTTTCCTGTTCTGTTACTCTTTGTGCTGGAAGGAGACAGATAGATTTTGGATGACTGAAACACTGATGGTCACACCAGGCTGAAACACAAGTTACAGCTGTTCTGCAGAAGAGGGTGTCTCCCCATCCATCACTCAGCCTCTCATTGTGGGGAGGCAGAGCTGCAGCTTGGGTTTCAGCTTCTTGTGACATGGCTATGCCAGTCTGCTCTCGGGCTGAAAAAACCTGACCTTTCAAATGTAAAAATAGAAAACTCCCTGGATGGAGAACATGGCTAGAAATTTAGGCAAGAGGATATTTAACTTGTTTTCCTATCAGTTAGATAGATTCTTTAGACTACATACACCCTTCAAACTCTGAAATTGCTAACATTAAAATCTTAGTTGGTAACCAGCCCTTTTTGTTTCCCCCAGGCAATTATGACAACAGAATTAGACTCAGGTAACTCAATTAGAGATCAGCTTAACCCAGCACTCTCCATGCAGGTCTCTAAGCAAAACTCTCCATGAGCTTAATGAAAAGAGCATTAGGATTGTTTTGTTGAGGTCAGATAGCGTATGCCTACAATAATCAAGAGTTAAATGTTCTCCTTGAAGGCCAACCGCTGCCTCATTGTTTATGCTATAAACCTCCACGCTTGGCATTTGGACACCTCATCCATTCTGACCCAGAAATTTTGCTGATCTGCTTGGTGTAGTGTGGGGTTGACCTTGTTCTTGTCCTGTTTCCAATCAGCCCTGCTTTTTTTTTCCCAGGCAGTGTGCTTCAGACATATACGTGAAGCACAAGGCATCAGGTACCAGCATTCCTGAGCTGTGTTCCAGCCATGCGCCCTGTGTTTCGTCTTCTGCTCACTCCTTCTTCGCTGCTTGGAAGCAGAAGCAGAGCTTTACTTCACATATAAAAACTTGACATGAACACAGAGGAAGGTGTAATAACAGGCAGCTCAAAAAAACAGCACAAACAAGGTCTCGGGCCTCAGTCCACATAAATGTGGGTCCATGTTAAAACAAATCCTTAGCCTCTTGCTTCTAAAGGGATCCCGGGATAAGGCATGGAAGCATCAGAGCAGTACATGGGGAGAGGCAAGTGTCCCCAACGCACCACTCAGCCATCCCATTCCCTGAAATCTTGATGTGTTGTGTGCTGTTTTCCATTCACCGGCTAAAATCCTGTAACTTTGCTATGGAACAAGAATGTCCATGCTCTGGGGAAACAGCCTAAACCCCTAATCTACCACCCTAGACTGTGACCTATGGCTGTAGCCTTTGCTCCCTGGCACCCTACATCTGTAGAAGGGGTGGGAGGTTCCCTCCCTGATGATACAGCCAGTTATCAGTAGCAATTTTCCAGGCCAAGGAAAGCTGATGTCCTGGACTTTCTATCCTGCCCTGGGCACCTGCTCCATCTACTCAGAAGGTGGGAGGCTCAACCAGACAGAAGGCAAAGCTTCTAAAATTACGTGTCTTTGCAGACATCCAAAAATGGGTTAGAGCTCTTGACACTGGTTCACAATCCCTTTTTTCAGGCTAGGCATTAAAACTCCCAAAAGAGACAAGTTTTCAGATATAGCACTGTGCTCAACATCCTCTGTCACTAACTCAAAGGAGATTCCTGTTGCATGAGGGCTTGTCCAATTCTCCTGTGAGGCACTTAATTCTTCCTGTTGTCTGTACAGGGAGCCTGTATGATCTCACTTTACTACAGACACTTAGAATTTGGACACTGGAGCACTTAATTCATGACTTTATTATATCATCTCTCCAACAGTAACTTACTGACACAAGCAAAATTGACATACAGAAGAGTTAAAAGGATTAACGGAAATCTACATTAGAGATTTGTACCAGATGAACGACATTGATTTTTTAAATCCACTTGATTAAATGGGTGTACTTTTTCAAGACTGATTCATTTAGCAATTTCTCCCTCAAAGGCTTCACTGATATTTTGCATACAGTGACTAATTACTTTTCAGAACACTGTGTACTTGTTCCCTGCTTCTGCAGACCTTAGTGACTTCTACACAGTCACTACATCTGGGTAAAGTGGATATAAAGTGCTATTCTGCTTGACAGCATTTCATACCACCCTGCAGGGATGTATGCAGGATCATGAAAGGGGCAAGAGAGCATCTGACAACTGCTGGTGGAGGCAGAGCTGCAAACAGTGGAAAAACACCTTGCCAAAGCCTTCTTAGGTGGTGCAGCTGTCATACTGGCTTTGTAAGGTGGAAAAAGCAAAGTCAAGGAGGGATCAGGTTTAGAAGTGGTTGAGCCCTTGCTGAGGAAAGCACAGAAAAGGAGGAAAGAGAAGAAACTCAGCCCTCTGACACCAGCCCGCTCCTCTGCAGCTGTGCGCAGGGCACAAGGCATCCCCAGGATACCTGCAAGACAGCTCTGGCAGGGCTGGCATCTGGCTGCCAGAGGCAGATGACAAGTGATTGTTTAATATCAGCTCTTACCCTGTTTAACATTCTTTTAATGCTAAATTCTTGAAATCCTCTGTTCTATTACAGCATACTTTCCCCCTTTCTTAACTTTATTAAGCAGTTTTTGGGTCTCTCTTAGGATTATGAAGCCTTTTTCTTTTGCCCCCATCGCCTTCACGTCTAAGTAGATTTCAAAATAAAAGTCTGCCCAGTGTTCTAAAAACTCCTGTATCTTCTCCTCCACAGTGATGCCTGCAGAACCTTGGACAGGCAGCAGGTTTGGCTGGAGGTCACACCATTGTCCATCACACTAACTAGTATTTTCTCATTGCCAGCTTGTGCTCCCTGCTCCTTTTTATTTTATTTCTGTGCTGTGCCTCATCTTCCACAGAAACTGCTTACTTCATGGGACAGCAGCCAAATTTACGTTGTTTCAATCACATAGATTTAAGGGATCTGCTGCTATGAAATGCCATTTCGTTACACAAAAGGGAGTGTACTTCGATGCTCCTCTGCAGAGGAGAACAGGGCCTGTGGATCAGTCTCGAGATATGTCTGAAAAGGTCAGCTAGTCCAAATGAGACCTCATTTTGATTGTGGCTGACTTAGCAGGCACAGGGTGGTCCGCATTCACTCCTCTCATGCTTACCCCAGTGCCAGAAGCATGTAGGATGCAGTGCTGGAAGAGCCAACGTTGCTGGACATGAGCTAGAACAGCTCTAGCTTTAGTTCAGATGCGCTTGACTAACACAGGCACAGCAACAGCCTCAGACAGGGCTCCCACAAAGAGGCTGAGATCTACGAATTCATCCAGATTACAGTAGTCATATGCTGCCCCAAATTCACCATCTCATTAAAATTAATGCACCATACTAACATATTTATCTAGTACCAGTAGTGTCATGCTGCCAGGGCTGTCATGAGCGTGAGGAAGAAAGCCTGTGAATGAAAAACAGTGTCCAACAGGGATCTTATATCTTAAACGTCATCTCCTTGTTGTTTGTAGTGGTTGCACTCACATGCCCTATAATGATAATAGAGGCAGAACTGGGACAAGACTTCCCCAGAGATACAGCTCCACAGCACTGAGATACATTCTTTTGCACTCTATTGCTGTGTGGGAGACCCGGCTGATGCCCACAGCATTAGTGCTGCCTCGCCTGAGCACACAGAAGAGGGGGCTGGTGTCTCAAAGCCTCCCCAAGCCAGACTGCTTGTTGCAGATCCGACCTTGGCCATCCAGTTGCTCTCCTGCTTCAGAGCTGCTAGAAATGCCAAAACTCACTCCGAGCTTGTGACAGGTTTTCTCACAATGTGAAACATCTGTACTTCATAGTCACGGAGATCTCTGGAAAATCAAGGTTAGTGTTCTTCACATGGCTGGGCAGGGCTAGTAGAGTAGGGTGGTTTACAGCTACAGCTTCTCTGCTCCTCAGAGTAAGCTTGAAAGCAGTTCTGGAGTTTCCAGGGCTGTTACTGCCACCACATGATCCCTGCTAAAGATGCCAGAAGCTGCTTGTGATTGTACTCAACCTCTGTTGTGACCACAAGAGTGTAAGACATGCTCAGTCTAAAGGAATAAAGACTAACACTTAAGAGAGGGAGGAATGTGTGCCAAGCCCAGCAATATCCAGGCATTGGGAGTAATGAAATTCCTGTCCTGGGGTTCTCAGCTACAAAACAGATATCCACATGCATTAGGTTAATGTGATACAGCACAAATAATGTAAACCCCTGTCATGCCCTGGTCGCTGACTCTAGCATTGACAGAAAAGGTGTGTGAATCATAGCAGAAATTAGTTAAATATTGCTAAATTACAGACATTGAGCAATAAAGAAAGGTCATGCCTGACCTCAAAGAGAAGATGCTACAGAGACAAAGGCCTTTCAAGGTAACATAGCTACAGTGCAAAGGAAAGGCAAAACCAGTAAGTGGACAAGAAAAAAAAAGTATGAAAAATTACCTAAGAAAGAAAGAAAATCCAAGTAAAGGAAAGCCTTTTCAGAAGGGAGATAACAACTATTTCATTTTTAAAAGAGGTTGAAAAAATCAACACAGTTAAATTTAAAAAAAGGAAAAAACACAAATAAAAAAGTCTCCAGATATTTACAAGAGCTGTTTCCTACAACACTCCATGCTATTCTTGGTTCTTCCTGATAACACCTTTTCTACATTCCTAATGTACTTTCAAAATCACAAGACCTGATTAATGAAATATGGTTATAATAAGGATATTGTTCTTGCTAAAAAGCCCAGGAAAAAATACCATCTAAGATCTAGGATAGGACTGGCATCTGCTTTTCCCATTAGCCCCATGGACTTAAAGACTAAATTAATTACCTCAGTTTATAATATTATGTCGTCTTATTCCCAACCACTCATCCATTAGATTTTCTAATATATTTTGCAAGACACCACTCTTAAGATTTGACAACACTTGATAAAAGAAGGTAATAATAACATTTAAATAATCACTATGAGATTAATCTCAGTTCTGAGGCTGTTCTGCTTTATGATTGACAAGGTCAGCACTTCCATGGTCCCTCCTCTCAGTTCTGACTGGACTAATAAATGTGACATGACATAGATTTTCTTGTCCTACTTTCTGTTTTGGATAGTAATTCACTTCTTCCTCTGACAATTAAGATATATCTTGGAGAATTACTATTCTATACACTACACTGAATAGAAGTCAAAACAATTTTCAGTTCAGTTTGCAGGCCCCAGAGGAAACCGTTAGCATGTGCATATCGCACCCTCTGTAAATGAATGTATGAATTATACATCAGTGCTATATGTCTCAATTCTTTTTAGATTATGAGTTGTTTATAGAGTACACTGAGATTATACAGAATTCAGCATGCAGAGTGACCCAAAGCCTGTCATGCTGAGTAGCAGACCGCATCTGAAGAAAACACAGCTATATAACATTT
This sequence comes from Heliornis fulica, assembly GCA_013399135.1. NCBI lineage: Eukaryota > Metazoa > Chordata > Aves > Gruiformes > Heliornithidae > Heliornis > Heliornis fulica. Next base: position 459,018 of record VXBZ01005982.1, read on the forward strand.
ATGAAAAGAGAAACAATGGAAAGCTTCAAAAAGAAATATACAAGTAGTTCACATGGATATCAGAAGGGCTCCATGGCTCCACTGACAGACCATCAACAGTAATCAGTGAACACAACTGTATCATCATAGGCCTTAAGCACATGTGATGAGTCAGCACTATCTAGTCTAGTCTATCAAAACATCTAAAAAAATCCCTTATTTCCCTGGAAATCGGTGAAAGTTGGCATTAGATGTGGGTTCTCTGGCTGTATGATTTTCTCTGGTCATGAGTCAAAGCTACAATAAATCTCTGAGAAGACGAAATCACACAGGCCATGATGTTTTGATCCTGAAATCAAAGATTTCAAGGAGAGGAGAATACTCTTTTTTCAAGAACTAAATACCGATGAAAGAAAGTGATCACAGGTTTTCTTAGCATGATCTTTTCTGGAATGTAAACAGCTCTATTCCAAAAAGCCAATTTCAAGGACTTGAGAAAGAACAAGAACATCCAAAAAAAAAAAAAAAGGGAATGAGGGATCCGTGTTAGCAGTGCCAGGTAAGAGGATTATGAAGAGCTTTACCAAGTACATATGTAAAAAAGTAGGTCTAGGATTGAAGCAGAAATTAACAATGATTCAAAAATTACTATAATACTGAACACAGCCTGGAAGTCTAGGAAAGTGGTAAAAGAAGATGAGCCACTAATGTAAGTAGATAAATGCATGTAAAGGGAAACATGAGTACCTTTACATCTGGAGGAAATACTGGGAAAAAGAGCATTAGACTGCTTTCTGCACTGCAGAAGAATGATTTCTGGAGAGAAATCATTGGATGAAGGAACCAGAAAATAAACTCCAAATATAAAAGTGGTTTTGAAAATAAATGCCGATGGAAAAAGACGTTTTCAAGCTATGATCCCCAAAGGTCTATTTTTAGTGTTCATAAAATAAAATTGCCATTAATTTACCAGGACAGGTAAAGTAAATGGATATTCTGTACACAACACCAGAGGTAGGAGACATTTTCAGAGATCAGAAACTATGCTGAGGAAAGGCAGCTCTGGAAAGAAATACAACTGGATTGAATTAGGTGAATAATTTTAATGCATTTTTAATTAAAACAACTTTCATTACAAAATCACATTTTCATTTCCAGTCAGAATGATACATTTAAAGTGGAGTAAATCCAGACAAGGTTTCATCTGATATTTATGTTTGCCCCACAACAGAATCCATTACTCACACAGGTCTGGTAAGGCAGACTAACGGATGGAGTAATTAAATATTCCCATGTGTGATGACACCTGAAACAGAAACTCCTGGCCAAGGTTAAAGCCAGTATGACAAGCAGTTAAGCCAGCTGAGTCAATAGGCTTCTCTAATTTCTCACGTAATTGCAAAGTAATGGGTTGAAGCATAGATGTTTTTTAGCTCTCCGTTATTACAGGCTGAGAGAAACCAAAGGGCTAAAAACAACCTATCAGACAGCACAAACAGAGTTTGCCAGGAGCAAACACAGGGCTTAGAGTTGTAGGGTCCAGCTGGAACTTCAGACTTGGCTACCATAAGCTAAAAAGTTGGTCATTGAAAGGCTATTTGCATACTGTGCTAGGGCTACTGAGAAAACAAACTTGTAACAAATAAAAGGAAGGATGATCAAATTCTGTTACTGATGCAGAGAAGCCATAAGAGCCTCCAAATACTGACAAACCATTTGTGCCAAAGGACCACCAATCATTATGAGGCTAATGTTCAGAGAATAAAAACATAGGAAAAGGCACAAAACCAAAGAAAGAGAACCTTGCAGTCCTGATCCAAATTAGTGTCCAGGCCACAAGGCCCACATAAAGTCTCTCCTTCTTGAAAACGAATATTGAAGAGGGAGGAAAGGTGCACCTACATACACAGAAGATATTGATACATATGTTTATATAGGCACCTTCATTATGTTTTGGACCAGGCAGGCCTTCGTCAGAAGATAATTTGCAAAAACAGTAGCTCTGGCTCTGTGGCACTATTCAGGTTTCTATGCCATTTTCTGTGCCATGCTTTCAGATCATAACTCAGGAAGAAGAGAAAAAGAAAACAAAACACAGCATCTGTCATGTATAGAGTCCATCCTATTCCTCCTGATAAAAGCTGCATATGCGTTCATTCATCATCAGGTCCATGAGTTTTATACATGAAGGCAGGCCTTGAGTTCCTCTTCTACCTGGCACGGAGAGTAAAAGCGTTGCCTCATCTCCTGATTTCTCTATTCTGATAGTCAGATTCATTGTATCTGAGCTGACAGCTACTGTCTTAACCCAGATGCATACCATAACGTGTCTTTAGAGGCCTTACAGAAGGGAAGGTGATCTTGGACATAATGTATTTATTTTGTGGGGTGGAGTAAGACTGTGAAGGTAGGACAGGTCATGTGCTCGTGGAAAATTCTTCACTTGATGAGATATATTTGTTGCAGCACTGAAGAAGTCAGGAGGACAACACAAACTGCGTTATAAAAGCACACACACACACACACACACACACCGCTGCCCCCAGCCTGGGGTTCAAGCATCAGCAGGGATGGAAAGGCACCTCAAGGGCACGAAACACTGAAGAGCAGCAACACTCAAACTCACATCAACAGAAACAGATTTTTCTCAACATTATCCCTGGCTTTCTTCTAGCTTTGTGTAACAGATGAAACACCAGGAAAAGGATGGCAGCAAAGCTTGAATACATCTGACCTAACTTAATGTTACTTCTCTCTACAAATAACATAAAACAAAGCTTACGATTGCTCATAAATGCTTGTTTCCTAGGGAAAACAGTCCTCCTCACAAGGAGCACCTGGTAATTGGAGCTTTGATCACCATTTCAATTCTGTTTCAACTTTGTTGAAATAAGCTGCTTTTCTCACGTGCAGATCCACAAAACTGTGTCTTTTAATTCTCCAACTGGATATTTAATGAGAAATAATTATTTACTAACTACTTAGGCCTAGAAGTGGAAAGTTTTACTTCCAGTTAGCAATGCTTTTAGCTACTTGGTCTCCTCAAGGTTTAGAGAAAAAAAATATTTTTCTTGGCATTAGTCACAGAGCCTCAAATTGTATATAAAACCAGCATTAAATCTACCTGATGTCATGTTGGTATTTGACATCCACAATGTTGCTGTCTACAGCAGCTGAGTTACAGATGTAACATCCATGATCAGAGATCACAGAATCACAGAATATTAGGAGCTGGAAGAGACCTCAAAAGATCACTCAGTCCAACCCCCCTGTCCGAGCAGGATCATCTAGAGTAGATCACATAGGAACATGTCCAGATTGGTCTTGAATGTCTCCA
>VXBZ01005982.1:462735-481503 GCA_013399135.1 Heliornis fulica
TGTTGAATGGCAGCACAACCTTCTGGTGTGTCAGCCACCCCTCCCAGCTTTGTGGCATCAGCAAACTTGCTGACTGTGCACTCTATTCCCTCATCCAGATCATCAATGAATATACTGAATATATGTTACAGAAATAACTTTGAGCTACCTAATGTATGGGGCCATAGTAACCTAACAGTCCACTGATACTTATCTCTAGATCCAATTCTTTAGACAAAGCACATTTTCTGTTTGATGTGCTGATACTTCTGTGCATGGTTGTACATGGAAAGAAACATGTATTCTCATGCTTATGCAGAAGTGGTAACTCGTGTGCTGTAAAATTCTGGAAAAGTCAGGCTAAGTTGTATTTTTAAGATATAATGGCAGACCAGCTGATTCAGGTCATCTAGTGCTAACCACCATCCTGGTTTTGATGCATCTGACAATTTTCCATGATGTAGGAAATACTTCTATGGCCTACTATGGCAGCTAAGGCCACTCTTTAAACAGGGTTAATTGCTGAAAGCTCATTAGAATTAAATACTGGGGCAGTTATTTTGATTTCAGGACATTCCCTTTGGTTTATACCAACAATTGTCTCATACAACTGAAATAACATGGGTTATTCCAAGATGAGGAGTGACTCATAGACTCAGCCTTTTCTTTTTCTTTTTTTACTTTCTTCTGAAATTCTTTTGTTTTCTCCATAGGAATGATTTCTCCAACCCTTAGTATTACTTTCAGCCATCCAGGATACCATCAAATTTTAAAAATCTTTTTAAACCTGGACTCAGTATTCCCAAGTATAAGCAAAGCTGTGTGAAACAGAATTATTTTTCTGTCCTCAAAAGTCATACTCTATTTATATATCTGGCACAGTATTCATTTTTTGCAACTTCATCACATTATGAACTCCTGTCTCATTTGCTCTCCATCACCCTCAGGTACTTCTCCGCATTACTGCATTTTAAAACTTCTGATTAGAGAACTGGCCGTGAGTAAAAATAACCAACTCTATCAGCCCTTACCCAGAATTTTGAGAATTCAGATGATCCAACAGAATATTCCTCTACTCTTCTAACTCCATCTTCCCTAGTCACACTGCAAATAAGCACATTTACTCCTACCACACACTAATCCTATTATAATTACTTCTCAGAAAAACTTTCCTGTGGGTTGAGAGGAAATGGAGAAGAAAATAACAAACCATGCCAGAGGCTCCAGTCCTATCAGAGAAAGGTAAGTGTTCCTTCCAGCACCTGCTCTTTATACCTGAGGGTGGAAACAAGAATTGCTGCTTTGTTATAATCACCTTTGCTCCAGCATCTTTTCATTACCAATACCCCTCTGAAGCATTTCTTTGCTATCTCTGGTTTGCCTCAAAGCTCCACACGGTTGGAAAACTTCTTGGTGGCAAGTGGGCATTTTCTTCTGGATGGCAAAGGGGCTCAAATCTATTTACCATGGGAGGATGCTGAAGTTACATTTTACATTGCCCGTGGATTTACACTTTGCATCAACAGGGATAACTGCTGCAAAATTAGCTTCCTAATTTGAAAGACAAGTTACTCATTCTCTACTGATTACATTCCTACCAAGCAGCAAATCTGTTGGTAGTCACATTGATCCGCACTTAATGAGAGGCTAAAGGGCCTTCATCCCTGGAAGTTTTCCAGTCTCAGCTAGACAAAGCTATGGCTGATCTGATTTAGTTCCAGGACAGGTTCTGCTTCAAGCAGGAGATAAGGAAGATGATGTCCACAGGTTCCTTCCAAAGAGCACTTCTGGGAATCTGGTCTGTGAAAGCAGCAGGAAAGTCACTGCATTTTGGATGTCAAATACTGAAAAAGGGAAGAGGAGAAAATGCATCTAAAAATAAAAACAGAGTCAAAGGATGCCTTGTTTTCCCTGTCTCACAACAGCAATAAGAGCCAGGAGCAGGCAGAAAATACAAAAGATCTTTTTCTCTCTGGCAGCTTGGGTGGGTGACTCACAGCAAGTAATGAACTCCTTGCATACTGCTCCTGTCAGTCCTGAACACATTCGCCTTCTGAGCCCTGACCCAGGCCATACGACTGCGGACAGAAAGTGGGAGCTTGGCTTCTTCCTAGCAGTTTTGTCAATAAGACATAATGCTAAGGACAGCTGAGGACAGCAATCACTAAAACTTAGAGTTTGTAAAGCAGATAAAAAACAAGTGAAAGGAAAGCAGGTTGAGAAAATCCCAGCACTCTCACATCCCACAGCTGCTCTGAATTGCAGTAAGCTGAGTCTGTCCCCAGACTTTTCTTCCCAGAACTCAGAGTGCTTTTGGATCCCATTAACCTTTACACTTACCTATTGCCAGACAGAAAACGTATGTGTTCTTGTACTTCTCTATCAACTAAATTCCCCACCAAAACCTGGCATTTTCCTTGTGACTTCTAACTTGGAAAACAAGACTGAAGATTAAACAAAGGCAGCTTTTTCACATGGGGAGCAGTAAACAGAATTAGAGGATGATTTTGTAATTAACTTATTTTTGTCCACTTACTATACTTTGTAATTGCACACGAGCACTGAGACACTGATGACGTGCTTCACTTAAGTAGTGTCATGCATTTCCACAGTGCTTATACATCTAGAGAAGGCTGTTCATCCTCTTCCAGAGGAATAGGAAGACAGAAAAGATTTGTTTTTAAACTTTCACTTGTGTTTTGCAGAATCGATGGATTTGTATACCATCTAAACTTACATATTTTAGACCCAGACAGCTTAATTGTATTTCATTTGATCTCGAGTTTTTAGTCTCCATAGCTTAGACAGCAATATACTAGTGTCTAGCTTCTCCATGTAAATAGGGGATTTTTTAATATATCTTACACCTAAAGGCTGTGAAATCCACTGCCAGTACAGCTGTGGCTCCAGCTGGTTTTCTTCCCTGAGGTAAATGAGCAGCACAATAGTTAGATTCTGAAGTGGTTTTAATTTATTGTAGACAGTATCATAATCACCAATCATATCAGTTATTGTTTTTCAAACAAGTTGTTTCACAAGAAGTATGATTTAAGAAGCATTCCCAAGATTTCTCAAGCCTGAGACTGACAAGTCTATTTTTCTTGTCCTTACTGTATACAGTGTGTTACTGCTCACTGGTACACCAGGCAGAACAAGAACATCTTACACCAGCTTTGCACAGCTTGAGGCTAAAAGGAACCAACCCCACATTGAACAAGATTTATAACTGGTAGTTTTTCTCCCTGTTGAATTCACCAGCACAGGGAACAAAGTGACTGTTAATATTAAATGTCAAAAGCTTTCATTGAAAGCTGATATGAACCTGGAGGCTTTCAGGTTCACATCCTGGGAATGGATCCTTCTTGGCCATGTTCTAGAAATATCTCAAGAAGTGACAGTGCACTTTTCTGAGATCTTCCTCCTTTATTTTAAAGTCTTTTGATACTCCTAGGAGTACTTTTATTCCATACTGAAACAGTGCTTCCGAAGGAGTCATAGAATCATAGAATCACAGATGGTTTGGGCTGGAAGGGACCCTAAAGATCATCAAGTTCCAACTCCCCTGCCATGGCCAGGAACACTTATCACTAGACCAGGATGCTCAAGGACCTGCTCAACCTGTCCTTGAACACCTCCAGGGAGGGGGCATCCACCACTTCTCTGGGCAATTTGTTCCAGTGACTCACCACCCTCACAGTGAAGAACTTGTTCCTAACATCCAATCTAAATCTACCCCCTTCGAATTCTAAACCATTCCCTTGATCCTATCACGCCCTTCTAAAAAAGTTCATTCCCCAGCTTTCTTGTAGGCCACTTCAGGTACTGGAAGGCTGCTATAAAATCTCCCTGGAGTCTTTTCTTCTCCAGGAGTCTCTTCCTCACATTTCCTGACCTACTTCAAGTCTAGTTCAGTTAAGTACAGCAAATTCACAGCGGCATAGGAAGCAGGGTGATTTGCAGATGCTTGTGGAGTATGTGCATATCACAGGATCTCCTGTGGTGGATTAGTCCTAGGGAATGTGGTGGCTCCTTCTACAGCTCCTAAAATAACCTGCAGATGCCATTCATGATCTAGTTGCCACACAGGCATTTGTCCATTAGCAACTGTCCCTGTAGGTAAGAAGCTAATGAAAAGCATTCATGAGAAGTTAATTCTATTTAATTCCAATTAGGATAGATGTGAATCTGTGACTTCACGTGAAGGAGAATGAGTTTCTGTGAGCAAATCTCCTACCTCAGGATGTTCTGAGGAGAGATGCATTGTGTCAACACTTGACTCCTTTCTGACAGCCAGACTCTGCTCAGGTAAGGGCAAAACTAGTGAATGCAAAAGTAATTATTTAGGGAAAAAAGAGGCAATATTGACAAGACTTGGAATTTTAACTGGCATGCAAGGAGGTTATGCTTATCTTAAAGATGCAAATGTTGGTAAACAAACACATTTGTTTTCATTTGAAGAGAGAACCATTGATCTGTTTGTACTTGCTATGTTGTCTAATTGATCACCTACCTGGCTGTTTAAATTAAAATGTGTTCCTGGCATGTGCCCTTTCCTCCTCTTTGTTTCTATTTCTTACATTTTTACAGCATATTAAAAATCAGTTTACAATTCCTTTTCTGATTCCAGACATCACTTACAGTATCTCTTGTTGTTGTAAACACATTGTGAGATTTAGAACAAAGTTATATTCCTCTGTTATGTTTTCTGTCTGTAAGTGCTGTATTACCTTGGTCACTTCCTATTTACTGGTAATTGGTTCCTATAAGAAATCAATACTTTTTACTGTCAGGAAATCTGCAAGTATGGCAAATCAGCTTCATCCAGTATAAATCAAACAATCTTTGTGAAATTCATAGATACTATCTTCACTTAGCCCACAGACTTAAAATCGATCTATCTGGTGAAATCTAGAAAGAGAGACATTCACTACAAGTTTTAACTTTTTCTTGTCTTCTGTGTTTCATTAGGTAACCTCCCATCACCTACAACAAAGCTGGTACATTAAAAAAAAAAAACAAAAAACAATACTTGGCTCAAGTTACCATTTCAAAGTATGCACTATTCAATTATGAAGTATTATTTTTCAATTAGAATATCCATTGGGAGCCAGGAACCACAGAGTATCAAGAACAAAAACCTGACTTATGGTCCAGTTCTTCATTACCTTGGTCTGCCTTAAGGGTCTATCATCAGGAAGCAATTTCTGACTATTCAAAGAGGACAAGCAAAAGCTGGCTCAAAGCGTGGAGCGCAGATTAGGCCTCTCAGATAATTTTGAAGGGTGTCCTGGGAATTAAAGTATCTCTGTGGCATTGTAGCAGAGGCCATCCTGTGCCAAAATAGATGATGGATGAGTGTCTTTGCTTCATCTCCACATTGAAACCAGCTGTCAAGAGAAAACTCTGAGATAGTAGGTCTAACAACTTCTATCATGCAAAGGGCTGGGTTTTTTTCTTAGCATGTGAACTGTGCGCAAGTGTGTGACTTGGCAAGAAAGAGAAGCCTCCGTTCTCTTGAGTTATAAAAGGTGATGGAACTGCACCAAATTCCCCCCGGTTACTGTTAAAGAAATCTTTTTTTTAAAAGTGATATTCTGATCAGAGCTTTCTTGAGGCATAGATACTACAGGCCAATTTACCTATGTCTTGCAAGGTGATGCATTTACATCAACAACTTACGTTCTTTGAGAATGTATAATTTAAAATATGGTCTTGCTCTTTCTTAAGAATTCAAAGTCTGAGCAGATAAAATTAATGGCCTGATTTTTTGCCTGGAAATAATCTCAAAGGACAGTACTGATGAGGGTAACAGCACTTGATCTGGGCTGTAGCCTACCCACAGCCAGTTTGCCCTTATCCCGCTCCAGCTGTAAACCTCAATTTATTCACAGACCTGTCAGATTTTCTAGGCTGTGTGTGACCTTCACTTAATGGGCCTTTGCCTCATGTTTCCTTGAATTGGTGTCCAAATTTCATTAATTTACAGCAAAACACTTCTTTTCCATGCTGGTAACCTCCATGCCAGACAGAGCTGGGCAAGCTATGCTTGCTCTGCTGCCATACGAGATGGTGGAGCCAGGGAGGATCCACAGTAGGATGGCAGGGGTTCATCATTCCATAAGACCAAAACCAGAGAATACTTCCTACACATCAGGAACTCCCCCCCACCATAAGAGACTTAATATGTGGTCTTGCATATTGGCTGAGATGCCCATGTTGAGACTTGTGAGTTGCTTCTGTACTCATGACCACATTCCACACAATTACATGAATGGTAAACAATGGTGTAATGTGTCAATTAATTTATATATAAGATAAAAAAATTCATTCTTCATTTTTGTCTTTAATCTCTCCCGGTTGCAATCTCATCTGGTCTTCTTATTTAAGGACTCAACTCAAGTATGTTTAGAAAGTAATTTATATCAGACTTCTACTTATGGGAAATTATAAAAATCCCTTAAGAAACAGTGAAAGACTGAAGTGAAAAAGAGCACAGTGACTTCTATTCCTGCAGTCAGAATTATAGCCTGTTCTAAAACTCTGCAGCTATTTTGACTATTTATCAATCAAGATTTTCATGTTTACACATAAGATGCCAATATATGATTCAATGGCCATTACTGGGTTTGTGTTAGAAGAAAGATAGATTACATTAGTCTGGAGGCAACTGTTTACAAAACTGCTGTAAATATATATATAAATATAAATATATATATATATATACACATACATACATATATATATATAGAGAGAGAGAGAGAGAGCGAGAGAGAGAGAGAGTAATAGTGATCACAAATCACTTACTAAGCATGTTGACCCAAGCTTTGCCATTGAGTTTAATAGATTCAAATTTAGACCTGATAACAATTGCTGTCAGAAGTGGTAGCTGTTTATGTCAGTCATCTCTTAGACCCAGGAATCACATGTGAATTCAGCAATCCCCAGCAGCAAAAGAAGACTTCAGACTATATCCATTTGCTTGTCACCTTCATTTAGGTGCTAGGTTCTTTAGGAAGAGGAATTCCAGAAACGTTCACAGATGACCTGGTAACTTGAAATATCAGAACAATAAGTATTACAGTCACAGAGCAGATACCCCAGAGTGGAAAGAATGTGTAAGATAATTCATTTAAATAAAATTCCATTGAAAATGTGACTCACTGAGGATTAGCTAACTCTTTCGGAAGTCTCTTATACCACAGCAATAGCACAGACGTTTTCTCTCTTTGCAGTTTCAAAATTCTCATCAAGTTGATCAGATTGCAAAAAGGAAACCCTAACACTTCTGTAGATGTCTCAGCAATGAAGATCTTTAAAAGCATTGGTATTTCTCTTATTCAGGATAAAAGAGGAAATAATGCTATAGTACAATTCAAAATAATAACAGCATCAACCTCTGTATTCTTTCTCAACAGCCCAGAGATTACATGTTCCCATTACCTTTGGGGTGTGTTAGAAAAATCTCTGGCATGCAATTTCAGAGAAGCTTCTTCAGGAAGAAATCCCATTCTTGTCCTCCAAAGGCCTTTAGTGATTTAACTGGTAGAACACCCAAGTGTAGGAGATTCACAGGTAAGGGCAATTCACATCATAGAAACATTTATGTAGTGCTCTTAACTGCTAATGTACGCAGAGCCATTCAATCCCTGGGAGCAAAAGATTCCGGGGTCCTATTCATGTTCACCCGCATGAGGAAGCTATTGCAAAACAAACAAGCCAGGTGTGAATTTAAAGTACCATAGCCTTGTTTCTCTTAGCACTCTGGCTCCATCAGGTTACACCGGGGTGGCTACAGAAACTGCTGTTTGCAGTGGGATGCATGCCACTTGTTCAGATGTTTCTGCCTCCATCATAAGGCAAGTTCACAGAGCAGTTGCTGGGCTGCCACAAATTACAGACTAAAATTTAGGAAGACCATCAGGCATAAAACGTGACCAAGAATGCATCCAGGTCTTAAGTAATCCCAGGCATCCTGACCAACATCAAGGCCGCAGAATAAATGAGATTTGTAGACAGCCTGAAAAAGATCGGTCATAAAGGATTTGTAGGATGCCTCTTGCTGAATCTGGCAACAGGGTGAAATTCTGAGTGTGCCCAGGAGTCCTTAAACACAATTTCAATAAAACCAGTGTTCCTACCAAAACCAACATCTTTCACACTTTAATTTGAGCTGCTCCTCTCATAAACAAGCCTTCACAGACCAACAGAAGAGTGCTTTTCCTACCCACCTGTGTTCAGTTTTGAATTACTGAATTGTGTAAAATTAACCAAATACATGGACAGCCCCCCAAAAAACCTCCAAGACTATCTAAATCTTTCTATAGATTTATAGGTCTTTAGACTTCAGTCTGAATGGTAAAAACAAATGGAGGTAGCCTTTCAAGAAAGAGAAGTAAAACCTGAAATATTTTTAAACAAAAGGTTTCTTCCTACCTTGCACACACGTTTTATTATTGGGCAGGATTTGGGGGGGAGGGGTTAATGAAAAGGCATGCCTCAATTTTTAAAATACATTTTTGGTCATGCTTTCAGTTCTTGTTCAGGGACCTTTAAGTAATGATGGGTAAAATTCACCTTTATGAGTGCAAATAAAGCTTGAAAGGTCATGAGGTATGTAAGAAAATTGGCCACAATTACTTTTTTTGATGCTTCAGAATTATTCCTGTGTCTTTTAAGACAAGACTGTTTCTATTTATGTGGAAAAGCCTCCAGGAGACCATTCTAGCTTCTGAAAAGACAAGGACATCAATGCTTCAAGTACCTGTTAGGCTGTGTGATAAGCCTCATGTTGCATTTTATTGATCACATCAGGCTGCAAAAGAGGCAAATATTGTAACTTTATAATATCAAATCATGTTCCTTCTGACCATATGACCAGGAAGCTGTCAACCGTTTCACTTGGATTGAAAGGAGTCATTTAGCAAAATCCACCTTTCACAGCCCAGCAAGTAGGAACTCTGCCTCTGGCTCTTCTGCCCTCCTTACATTACAGCGTGCTGGTGAATCATTGTCCCCGTGTTGTAGTATGTTGTCATGATGACTTCCAAAACACGTTTTTTCTTTAGTGACTAGTGCAGAAAAGCAAGCAGCCTACACAGTTATTTTTATTATAACAGCATTTTAATGTCATTTCTCTTTAATGAAACCATCAACATTTATAAGTGCCTGCACTGGTTTGAAAACTTTTCTGACAAAGGGTATCTACATGCAATGCGTTTCCAGGAACAAGTAAAAATGGCAAGTGTGAGCACTTCAGTTCTGGATCCTCAGCAAAATTCAGCTGCTTTTAAAAAAGCAAAACTACATTTTCTGTAAAGACATAGGTTTCACTTGACAACCACAACCCTGAAGAAATTAAGTATTAGCTCTTCCCATACCCATTCTTTTTTAATTAATGAAAAAGACTCGGCACCTGTAGGGGCTGAAAACTATGTTGTGGTTGTAATTATGGAGCCATTCTGATCATACAACTGGGATTCTGCCAAAGCCAGATGAAGGTGCAGGTTTCCATGTGGCTTGGAGGTGCTTCTTCCCCCTCCTGTTAGGATGCCAGGGAGATTATGAATGTGCTTTGAAACCTTTCAAAGCTGCTCAGGGAGAAAGCACAGAAGCGCTGTAGGTCTCAGAACCCACAGGTTGATGCTTTGTAGTGACTACCCTAACCCTGTGTGTATACACATGCTTGTGTGCTCCATGGTTTGCAGGACACATCTCTTGGCTTGCATTTCCACATCATCCATCCTCTCTGGATAAATGAGCTGTTGTTGTTTTCAGTGATGCTAGCTCTCCTGATGGCAGCAGCTTGAACCTTGGTGCAAGGCAGATGGCAGCCTTTCTTCACATGTTTCCTCCTTTCTCAATATGACTGCCACCTTCCAGTTTGGACAAATGAGTCTGCAGAAGCTATTTCACCACCATGTTTTTCCAGGAGACTGCAAGACTGGACTTCAGCATAGGTGATGCCCTCCACTGCTTTTAGTGAGACCAAAGTTGTGCCCAGTGATAAAGTGATGGGAGTTGTGCAAATACTAAAGAAAGCAGGAAAGTGAGACTGGAGTGAGTGCCAGAAGCCAGACTGGGGGTTTGGAGGGATCAGAGGGGTCTGAGTCATGGGGAGGATGGGTGGCTGGTGTCATGGGGGCTACGGCAGAGAAGATGGGGAGAGACATGCAGGACTCTGCATGACAGCCCCTGACCTTGTGTGGGAAAAGGGGCTGCTGTGACCCCCTGCATAGGAAACATCTGATGAGATCTGAAAGAAGGGGCGTTTGGAAGTAGAGGGGTATGTTCTTGCTGTTTGAGATAGTTTTTTTTTTAACCAGCATTTAAGATCATGATTTATGTTAGGTGTAGCTCAAACACACATTTTCAATTATTATTTAAATATGTTCAGCATGTAAGAATGCATTATTTTAATGCAACTTAGGATTCCAACCATAATTGTAGCACCCAATAATGGAAGCTAGTCTAAAGTGTTTCTAGGAGTTAACAAGATGGTTAATATACAAGAACACTCTTACACTTACAGAGAGGTTATAGACATTTTTATTAGCCACAAATCCAAAAGACCAAGTCTTAACGAAAATCTGAGCAGCCTGAAATCTATGTCTCCATTAACTTCTACAGTACCTTTCTGCTCTATTTCTTCTAGCTTTTTAACATAACAGTTCAAGTGTATCCCAAACAAACTGAAATGGTTATTTAATTTTAGAACAATTCTACCTATTTTAAAAAAGCATTTCAGAACTGCTCTCCCCTTCAGCAGACTAGAGTCTCATTCATATATCACGACAGCCACTATTAGATCAGTCTTAATCCATAGTAATAGCAGATAATTATTTTTAAAAATCCAGTGTAGAATATGCTCACTGCATGGTATTTGTGTCACAGTTGTTTTATTAGATGTTTGTGAGAAAGAAAGAGAAAGCATTCTTCTAACAGTAGATAACCTTTATCTGTGGTGTTCATATGGGAAAACTACTGCACCCCTTTGTGTACTTACTGTCCAAAATTCTGAAACAGCATTACTATTCATGGTTTCACTTGTCCTAACACCATTCTTTAGGCTCCTAAATCCTGATCCTTCAAACTGATTAAGTGAGCACTAACCCTTTTAATTTTATTGATATTTCAAGCATTCATGTCACTGAGGCCAGACTTACCCAAACCTTGAACATGAACTGTGCACTGAATACCATGTGCCAAGGGTAAGAGCTATGGCGTTCCCTGCTCTTCCTGAAGTATATTATACTTCTGCAATATATTGCCCCAGAAATAGAGCCTCATTTGATGTTGTATGAATGGACAGTTGTTGTTCTCCCATCTTCTCAAGTGAAAACTGTACTTGAAATTCAGTAGAGTCTCAAACAAACCACACAACAGTATTCAAGAGTCAAGAGATATTAAGAGGGGTTGGGCAATCTTTGGAATAGACAAGAATAGTTTATGCATACTACAGATGTAATCCTTCACAGGTCATATCTAATGAGACCCAAAATATCATCTCCCAGACCCTTTGAGGACTTAGAAGGGGAAAGAAGGAAAGAAAGACAAAAGTGAAATGATGCGGCATACCCTGATCTATCCACAGCACCACAGAAACTAATTATTCTCCATAGTTTTCCTTTTTTTTTTTTNTCACATACAACTTAGTCTTCCTCAGGGTGCTTTTCAGCACCCACAACTCCAATCAGACTTTGAGGTCATCTTAGTTTATGAGTCAGGCTATCAGACATGCAATACAAGATTAAAGGGATACTGCAGTATTTCCCAAGTTGAAAATGACCTCATGTACACAGCTACAATGTTATTGAACTGAACTGGAATTATACACACCTGACCCGTGCGGGAAGACTGGAATTTGAATCCCAAGAAATGAGGACATCTTTAAGACTATCAGGTTTCACAGATGCACAATTAATAAAACATGAAAGCTTTCCTATTACCACCTTAAAGTTACTGCATGTGAATTGATTACTCAGCAAGTTTACGCATAGCAGCTGACAGAAACATGAATCAGTGCTAAAACCACATACTATTTTGACTGACATTGGAAGAAAACCAGTTAGACCTGCTGGATGTTTTGACATCTCTTGCTAAATCAAAGCAATTTTATGAGTTAATCTTTTATGGCAGCAAGAAATCAGTTAAGAAAAAAGCTGAATCTAGGAAGAGTAGATAGTAGTCTTTCTTAAAGTAATCATTATATTGACTCTCTAAATTCAATAATTCATACATTCCAAATAACAGAGGAATGTGGTCAGACTAAAAATCAACGGAAAAGCAGATTTTTGAGGGAATTTGAGACTACTTTTCAATAATTTATGTTTATATTTAATGATCTTTGTTAACAGAGTATTAAGTATGGTTGTGATCCTTATGATGCAAAGAAGTTGTACAATGAAATACAGCATTTATTAAAAAAATGCTGTATTTCAATCTATTCTCATGATTAAAGGATCAGTTTATTTTCTACACGTACACGTAACATTCAGAGTAACTCAGGTATAAAGTACTTTGTCGCTTTTTAGTAAACATCTCGGTAGTTCCGCAGAACTTAACTCCCACTTTACTATTAACATGACAGACTGAAGGGATTAACAAAGCCTTAACTTTCCCTTGCTGTGTCAAAAGAAACGGGCTCCTTTCCATGGACAGACACAGTTGGAATCTGCTGGCCACAATGGAGACAGTAAATATATTGTTTATTAGAAATACTGGCTAGTGTTGAAATCATTCCTGCCTTATTGTAACACAAGCTAACAAGTGAAAGACAAAATTTCAAGAAATAAAATCTCCTAGCAGTGTCTAATTGTCATGGTTTTGAGGATACACAATTGGACTCCATAATGAGCCTCCATGGGCGAAGGACTTTTCAGCCTCCATCTCCAAGTTGCATGCCTCTGCCTGCTTAGGAGTGACTTTAATGCTTCAATAGAAGAATCCTGTTTTCCAGAAGGAAAATGTTTATTTCTGAAAATACTAGGACTTCATCTGCAAACTGAAGTAAATATAGAGCCTATTTTTCCCACTAAAATACACAGAAGACCAAGTAATGGGACTGCTGATGTAAACTTACTTTTAGAGGTGTCAACCTCCAGGGACGGAATCCAGGATCTGTAGTTATAAAATTATTGTTATGGGGTAGCAGTTTTAATTACTATGTAATTTTAATTACTAAATTACTAAAGTGGGTAGTCTGGAGAAACGTACTGATGGACCTGCTCTTAATAATTGCCTCAGTGCAAATTCAGGGAAGTTGCTCCTACTTTTTAAAGCAAATTACCTTATTTTTGTGGCTTATAGGATTTCATGATTAATGAAAGAGACAAATCTTAAATTCAAGCCAAATATGCTATTGCTGCCTGTTTGTCTTCCCTTTGGATACACACAGTAAAAACAGTTCTGCATCTAACAGACAACATTTTATTCCTTTTAAATTACCACAGTGTTTCAGCATTCCATTAAAATCATTACATGGTAATATTTTTGCAGATTACATTGCATTAGAGACTCTTATGATGTAATCATACTGGAGAATGTTGTCTAGAGAGGTTTCTTCTCTTTGATGCTGTTGTCATTTTTTTGGTTTCTTTTCAAACAACCAGCATCTGAAAGATAGAAGGGATGAAGAAGCTGAGAAGACTTGATTGTCCAAAATGCCACTCAAATAGAGATGGAAGCAGAGCACTGCTGGTATGTGTAGCTCAGGAAGTTTTTATGCTACTTTTCTTCCACAGTTTCCCTGGGAAAAAAGACTGAAAATACAGGCTGCTGTCACCCTTCCCTAAGGAAGGAAGAGCACTTCCACTTTGTACAATCTCATACTGAAGTTGTGGGTTCAGAACCCCTCTGGCAGAGCAGGGATGTGAACAGGTTTTCCCACATCCTCAGTGAATGTCCCAACCACCGAAGTACTGGAAAGGGCTGGGGTTACTCCTCCTCCCAACCTGTGAACCGAGACTTTTGTTTCTAAAGCTATTCTTGAAAATTGATGGGTGCTGAAATATTGCAGAAATGTCAAAAGAAACTCTTCTAGTCTGCCCTAAATCTGTTATTGGTTTGGTGGGGTTTTTCCTTTTTTAAGTAACTAATCCATAGAGGATCATTTGGCCATTTTCTACATTCAAGGTAGTAAGCCCAGCAACTCAAAACAATTATTTCCCAGATGGTCAAAATCCATTGTCCACATCAAGACAAAGGTAGTTTATTATCTTTTCCCCTTGAGTAAGTGCACACATCCTTATCACTCATCCTGCTCCCATGCCTCGGGGGCAATCACAAGATTTATGTTCATCATTTGTGTCTTGACTCTTCCTGTACTGCATTCAAGAAATCTATTAAGCACAAATGTTTTTCTTGACCTTGTAAGGAGCACTTGGTCATCAGTTCCAGGCCTGCCAGAACACGTCCTGCTTTACTCTTCTGCTCCATCACCGCCTGGTACCTCCACGCAGCACTCTGGAGAAGCACCTCCTTCGACCGCTTTGCATCCGGAGTCCGTTGCTGGGAGCCAGCTCTCACTATATACCCGAAGGTAAGTATCTGTGTGTCCTGCAAACACAGAGCCTCTTCCTTGAGTATTTAGTTTTTGTTTATGGAAAAATGTGACATCTGATGATTGCCGTTTACTTGCTTTTTGAAATTATACTTCTAAGTTACTTCTTGTGGTGGTTTTGCAATGTGGCTTCTTTAAGAAGCGGCTAGAAAGTTTGTTAATGGTACAAGAAAGCAAATCCCAGCTGGGTTCCCAAGGTCAAACTCCCAAACCCTGTTGCTGACAAGGCTGCCAGGCCAATCAGCGCCACTCACAGTACCTCTGGGAATCACATTCTAGAGATAGAAGAATGCAAACCAGAGAAGGGAGTGAGAAGATGTAAGAAACTTTGCAGACACCAATGTCAGTGAAGGGTGGGAGGAGGAGGCACTGAGAGAAGATTCCCTGTGGCCTGTGGAGAATACCAAGGTGAAGCGGGTGTCCCTGTGCAGCCCATGAAGGATGGAGAGACCCCACTTGTAGCCCATGGGGAGACACCTGGGCCAGGCAGGAGCCCACCATGGAGCAAGTGGAGGAATATAGAAGAATCTGTGACCTACGTTGGAGCAAGACCCTGGCAGCACCTGCAGTCCGTGGAGAGAGATAAGAGACCAAGATAGAGAGATGGAGGCCCACACCAGAGCAGGTTTGCTGGGGGGACTTGTGACTCTGTGAGGGACTAGGATGGGGCCAGCAGTCTGGCTCTCAGTCTGAGAGACTGAGAGACNCCTGTGCCATCCTGGGGAGGAGAAACATCATGAATAAAGATCAGTCTGGAGGGGAGGGGCAGAGGGTGGTATTTTAAGAGCTGTTTGTGCTTCTCATTATCTGACTCTGGATTCTCTGGGTGCATAGTGTAATAAATTAGAGAGTTTTCTTGTTTTTCTTCTGTGTTGAGTCTGTTTTGCCCATGACACCTGTTATGGAATGATCTCTCCCTGTCCTTACCTCGACTCCAAAGCCTCTCAACATATATTTTCTCCCCTGTCCAGCTAAGAGGGGAGTGATAGAGCGACTTTGGCGGGAGTCTGGCCTCCAGCCAGGGTCAAACCACCACACTTCTTTAAGAGGGAAGAATGTATTTTATATCTTGGTCTATTTTTATATAAAACAACTTATGTTAAAAATTCAATGCTTCTCTATTTCCTATTTTTTAATAATAGCTTGTACACCTAGAAGTGAAAGTAGTCAATGCATTAAAATACTGAGTTGGATTTTTCTCTTGTTGACATATCTATAAAATATCAGAAAATAATAAAATATTGTAAATATATAGCAACTTCATTAGTTTTTATTAAGAGAGGAGGATCATGTAAATACTGAACATGGTAACAAAGTGTGTCTATTATTAATCCTGTATTTTTTTTAATATTTGTGATAAAACCATTTTGTATTTAAAAACACCTTGTTTTATTAAAAACTTCTGAAAATTCTAAAAAGAACTGAAAACAAAATGATAACATCATTCAAACAGTAACTTTTAATTATTATTCTGCATGTATTTCACACAAGTGCAATTTCCCCCGATTTTCCAATTCTACAATTAAATTTCCAATTTTCCAAACCACAGATACACTATGTTTATGTTTGTACTCTACAATTCTGAGTCTGGAGGCTCATGACTGTGGGGGTTGATGCCATAGCAGTATCTGTTAGGCATCCTCCAACTGCCTCCAACTCTTTTCTATCGCTCTGGTACCAATAGCCTTCTGAGGATGCTCCCTCACTTCTCTCCTAGTATTGTGCCACACACATAAGACTGGCTCATGCTTTTCGTCTTTACTCTGTGTGTCCCTAAATCCTATGCAATGTAAAAGTAGAAGGCACATTAGCAACTGTGTAGGTTTCCTGTTAACCAAGAGGTTCCTAGTAGTTATCAACATAATCTCTTTTTACACAGTCTGAATTCTTCCTCTGTGGACTTGCATATAAAACTAGAAACAGAAATATTTCACAAAGCGATCATTAACACCAGCACCAAGTCTTCCTTCTAAACCAGATTTAACTTTGTGGATGATTTCAGTGAATATGTAATACAATAACTCTTAGAAAAAGATGATTATCTGATGTTTTACAAGTCAAAGTAAAAATGAATATACACTGGTATTTTTTCATTAACACACACTCTTTTTTCAGTTTCAAAATTTCAAGAAAAATGTAACTAAAAGAATAACTAAATCACTACAATTCTATTTCCTTCCTTAGTGCTGAGAAAGTAGCGAAGTGCTGATGTCAGTAGCAAAAATTTAAATTCTCCTTCTGCAGTTTGAGAAAAAAAAAGCACCCTGAAATACTCTGACAATAAAATACATAATGATGTGTAAATATGGTGATGGAAGATCCAAACTAGAAGGTTTTTAAGCACTTACTGAAAAATAGCAGTACTGAAAACTGGACCTTTAGTCATAATGTGCAACCCACTTTCAGAGTAATGGGTGTGATGCAGTATTTGCCTGCATCACTCAGAGTGACATGCAAAAGGGATGCCTTTGCAGTTGCTAGCAATGAAAAGCTTTTGTTCCAACACAGCTGTTTTGCCTCGATAATTGTACCTTCAAAAAGAAGTTTATCACAAAAGCAGACCACCACTGTGCTCTGTGAGGAGCTCTAAAATCTTTTTGGCAGGACTGACAGGGTGCTGATAAGGACCTGTTATACACCCCACTGCATGAAGTCCCATGTGCCACACCAACTTGGGTAGGGTCGAGATTTCATTAGCATGAAATCTCGACCCTACCCAAGTGTGATTTGTCACCAATTTAATTGTAGCTGCAATTACCTCCTTAATGTTTTTGAACATCTTCAGAGAAGACAGTAAGTTGATGCCAGCCAAGTCAAACAAGCGAGCAACTTCATGGCAGATTTCCCTGCACTGATCTCGTGAACAGTGGTTTTGTCTGTCCTACTTCCAACTATGGATCCAAGAGAAAATTTAAGTACACCGGGTTTGGTGAAAAGTTGAAGCCAGGCAGAGAGAGACCTGTAGAGGAAAATATTCTTCTGTAAGGGGCAGTTTGGCTGGCTGCAGGTGTTGCCCCTGCTCTGACAGTGTATTTTCAATCAAATAACATAAAAAATTGTACTCTGCCAATAAATGGGGCTGACAGCTCCATAAAGGCAGCTTGTGCTCTTCAAACACCTGTGTGCACACCACAGTTACCAACCTACCAAGGTTTGCTTTACCTTATTTTTAATTTAAACTAGTTTGCTAAGTGCCATGCATGGTGTGACCTCACAGAATCACAGAATGATCAGGTTGGAAAAGACCTTTAAGATCATCAAGTCCAACTGTACCTGTCCTCTCCTAAACCATATCCCTTAAACACTTCATCTACCCGTCTTTTAAATACATCCAGGGATGGTGACTCAAACACCTCCCTGGGCAGCCTGTGCCACATCCACTCTTTCAGTGAAGAACCTTTTCCTGACATCCAATCTGAACCTGCCCTGGCACAGCTTAAGACCATTTCCCCTTGTCCTATCACCAGTCACTTGGCTGAAGAGACCATCACCAACCTCTACAACCTCTTTTCAGGAGGCAGTGATAAGGTCTCCCCTCAGCCCCCTCTTCTCCAGACTAAAAAATCCCAGTTACCTCAGCCTCTCCTCATAACATTTGCCCTTCAGACTCTTCACCAACCTGGTTGCCCTCCTCTGAACCTGCTCCAGGACCTCAATATCCTTGTAGTGTGAGGCCCAGAACTGGGCACAGTACTCAAGGTGTGTGTACAGGTGTGGCCTCACCTGTGCCAAATACAGGGGCACAATCACCTCCCTAGGCCTGCTGGCCACATTGATCTTGATACAAGCCAGGATACCACTGGCCTTCTTGGCCACCTGGTCACACTGCTGGCTCATATTCAGTCTGCTGTCCATCAACACCCCCAGGTCCTTCTCTGCCTGACAGCTGTCCAGCCACTCTTCCCCAAGCCCATAGCACTGCATGGGGTTGTTTTGTCCCAGGCGTAGAACCTTCACCGGCTGCGGGGTGGACAAGGTTTTACTGGGACTAACCAAACCCACTCCTCCGGGGTCTCCGCGGCGCGATCAACCCTCGAAGACCGAAACTGCCGAGCGCCTCAGAACCCCTCCGGCTTGGCCCACCGCTTCCATGCTGCGGCGAGGCGGGGGCCGCGGAAGACTCCATTTCCCGGCAGGCCGAGCGGGCGGCCGCGCATGTCCGTCCGGCAGAGCGCTCGGCGCTCACGCCTCCCCCCCAGCCGGGCTGCGCGCGGCGGAGCAGCGGTAACACC
>VXBZ01005982.1:481978-516365 GCA_013399135.1 Heliornis fulica
GGGGCCGGGCGGCGGCGGCGGGGAGCAGCTCTGGGCTCGCTTCCTGCGCCTCCCCGGGTGACCGGGGCGCCGCTACCGTCGACTTTCCGCAGCCCCGCGGAGGTCTGCCGGTTTTAACGCTTTTCGTGGGTTCGTGGCAGCGGAGACACCTCCGAGGCTCGGGGGNGGCTCACTGCGCGTCTCTAGGAGCTTTTCCCGTGGGATGTAGCAGAAGAGGATTGGTGTGCGGGGATAATGCTGCGAGGTGAAATCCTGCCTTTGGCTGAAGGTGTGCTATGCCTCTGAACGGACGTGGGTCCGGGCGGCCCCGGTGCCTGACCGCTCCGTGTGGCGCTTAAGCAGCTCGGAGCCGGCGTCCGACGTGGAAGCTGCCTGGGGCGAAAGGCCTGGCTGCAATGTTTCCAGACTGGGGATCTGCGGGAGCGGGGAGGAGAGTGGGTCGTGAATGCCAGGAGAGTCTGGATGGTGATCGGGTCTTTGTGAATTGGTTGTACCTTCCGTCTTTGAGACGCGGAAGACTAGTTCAGGCAGGAGCGCTAAGCCAAAGAGTCAGGGAAAAGCTGTTACAAAATAAATTACTCGGAGTCCTTGAAAAATCTACTTTGTCATCAGTATTAATGCTCTTATGCAAGGTTCTTATGGGTGGTTTTGGAATGCTTAAAACCTCCCAGAAGTGCCTTCAGATGAGTGTCAGAGTTGAGATTTTTTTGCTGGAAGTTGTAGTCTCCTCGGGCTGATGGTATCGATCTGCCTAATCTTTCTAAAAGAGGTTACAGGAAAGTCGTCCATTCATTCTTTCAGGGAGCGCACAGCTCTCTGCTAACCTGGTGCATACCTACCTCAGGAAGGTCACTTAGGAGATGGGAACTCTTCTATTGCAGGCACTAGTTCTTCCCTCTCCTCTGTGCCTTCCCATGTTAAAGTAACAAAGTCACTGCTTTTTTCAGACGTCTCCATGGGAGTCTGTCCATGGGGTTTGGGCACAGATACCTATCTACCTGTGCAGACACTGATCGACACGCTGTTTATTTTGGCCTCGGTGAGCCAAAACTGCAGGGAGGATCTCCTGGCATTTAAAGGAACATAGCACGTTTTAACAGTCAAATCCTGGCAAAAGAGCCCGGCTTTGAGCAGTTCATATTTCTCTGTTATTTCAGAGTACCTGTGGATTAAGACAGACTAACAGTGCCACTGTTAACTTAAAAAAAAAAAAAAAAAAAGTGAGCAATCTCTGTAGCAGCTGAATTTCTAGAGGATAGCCTAAATTGCATGGAAGTCAGTGTAAGCCTACATTTCAGCAAACAGCAAGTTAGTGTGCAAGGGTAAGTTGTGTTTTATCTTCAGTTCAGTGTAATCGGTTAAATGAAAGAGCAAACAGCAATCTTAACTTACTTCATATGTCCTATAAACAATGTGGTAGTGATAACTTTACAGGGACTTTTCTAGTCACTCTAAATTGTATATATACTATATGTATTTTCACGGAGAGAGTTAAATCTCAAACAATCGCATCACTGTTCAAGAAAGAGTTCAACCCATTACCTACTCATTCGATCGTGTGTGATCTTTACAAGTTTCACTAGTTATTAGTAGCCACAGTACTTCATAGGTTGTTTCCACTACAGAATTTTATTTTTGGAGGGTTTTATTTCTCAAGCAGATTTGAGAATCTCCTCACTAAATGCCTTTAATGTTGTTATTCTGAAATATTGTAATACTGTATGTGCTTGACCTCTGAAAGATCTTTTTGTGGCATTTTTTGTTTGGTTTGTCTTTTAGTACACTGACTGGCAAGTACAAAATCAAAGAATCAACCCTGACGAATTAAAGTTGACAGTTTGCTAAAGAGAATTTCAAAAAGCAACAAATCGTGTAATTTCGCAGTATGAATTGAATTAGTGCTTAGGTATGAAAACGCAAAGGTACAAAAATGCACCCTTGGTTATATGCTTATAGTTTATTGCACAGGGAAAGCCTCTTGTCTCCACAGTGTATCCACCTCCATATGAAGCAAAACCAGAGCTGTCTGTATTATTCCAGAATATTGGACTGTCCTTTTTTTTTCTGTTTGGTCTTTTTTCTTTTTCTTTTTTTTTTTTTTTTAACTCTGCCTTTTCTCACATTTACAAGAGGTCTCTGAGCTAGTTTCCATTTTTTGTCCTAAGTAACCAAGCAGTACTGAGTTGCTGTTAACATGGATTTGGTGCTTTGTATATAGATACTGAAATAGAATCACCTTTTAATTTTGCTGGTAGAGGGAAAAGCACGTTGACTATCCTTCTGAAGGCTATATAATTATGTTGCACAGGGTGGAGAAGTCTAAGAAAGCCCTTGGTGTTGGAATACAATCTTAAGTTACTGCCTTCTGTTAGAAGTGTTGAAGGGAAATAGAGGCTTCCTTGAGACAGAGATGTTTGCTGATAGAAGTTATACAGGCTTGATTTTAATAAGCTGATTTCTTTGAGAATTCATTTGCCTTGCTGATGTTCGCAAGCCTTGAGTTTCAATGAGCAATTGCAAAAGGCAAATGAGTGTATTACCTGACTTGCTTATAACCGACACTGTTTTAATAATTTTATTTCCCACAATTTATTTTTTTTTTTTTTTGGGAAGATGAGCCAGTGGAAAAGTGGCAGTATGCTTCAAAACTGAAAGCTGACATGTTTTTGAAGGAGTTGCACACTTGTAAACAAGGGCAAAAGCAGTATTTCTTAACTAAGGATGCAGTCCAACAAATTATTTGCAGTTTCTAAGGAATTAACTAGGGTGACGTTGAGTCAGCATCATGTCATCCACAGGATCGGATGTTCTTTTCTTGGTTAAAAACAATAACTCTTGAGATTCATTGAAGCTGAATCTTGGCTGCTTTTCTAATTTCTGCATTTGTGGAACCAATTCTACTTGTAAATATGATGGATGGATTTTTTATGTACTTCTGTACTGTGGCTCATGTCATCTGAGCGTGCCAGTACATTTATGACAAGCATGCCATGTTCAAAATGGTTCAGCTTAAATTCTTTAAAGTTTGCATTGAAATGTTGGTTGTATTTTTCCTCCAAAAAGTTCACTTTTTTACTGTACGAGTAGTTACTTTTTCCTTTTTTTTGAGATATTATGAATCTACTATTATTTATAGCAGGAATATTTATATTTTTTCTCCTTTTAAATTTCCTTTTATTTCAGTCCTTTTTTATTTCCTTCCTTTTCCCTTACACCTTCTCTCTTGTCAATTAATAAAGAAGAGGGGAGCGTGATGCAGGTAATCACAAATGCCATGGCATATTTGGTGTTTTGGGATAGCAGGATCCTCTGTATCCACTGTGGATCTTATGATAGTATTGTATATTATATTTTTTTAATGGTTTAATGAACTTGAAGGGGTTTTTAGCGCGTGTGTGGGGAAAAAGCTTGTTGTGGGGTTTTTTGTTTGTTTGTTTGTTTTTAATGAAGGCAGTTGGCCTTGTCTACACTGAGTGAATGTTTCAACTAAATTAGCTAATCATTAATAAATTGTTTCAAACTACTTTAAGGCAGTGATAGAGTCTATTGGTTCCTAAAATACATGTAGTTCCTCAGGTTAGGTTATAAAATTTCTTGGCATGAAAAGAACTTTCTTTAGTGAGACAGCACTCCGAGGTGTAATCTGTTCATTTAGGAGTGTATCTTACTAGCATAAGACCCATGGTTTTCTGCAGTTTTTCTTCTGTTTCCTGCCCAAGTGGATTAGTTTGATCTCTGGTACCTTGCACACCAGGGTAAAATCCAAAAGCTGCAACAGCTCTCAAGTGCTCAGATATTAATTTAAGCGGAACTTCATGGTCCTGCATGCTTGACACAAGCACTTATAAAATGCGGAAATTAGGGTTTTTCATGAGACTTGAATTTTGCCTACTAGTCTTTTGCTTTTCCCCCATTCCCATATAATATATAATTTTTGTTTCAGTCTCTTGCTCAAGGTTTTGTTGCCTGGTACCATAGGCACCAGAATTTTATTGTATTCTGTGCAGCTGTGAGACACCTGCATGGACTGAAGCACATTGTATCCGTTGCATATATTGGATGTATGTTGATGCCTGTCAAGCCTGACAGGCTTGTAAAAGCAGATTTAGTGGTTCATAGAGAACTTGATATATTCTATTGAAGATTGGCTACGTAATATTTGGGGTTTTAGTTTCCAGTTGCTGATAGCAGCCGAGTAGGTTTAATCTTGACTGGTGAAAATCCTTTCCCCTGATACAGAGGCAGCCTTTTTTGCCTACAAGTTGTTTATTACTGTTGTAGTCATGCAGAGCTGTATGTAAACACTTCCTGTGCAGTGTGATCCTTGGTTATAGGTAGTAGTGTATGTAGTCTGGAGACATGATTGAGACATGATTTTACAGGATCCATCTACTTCTCCCAGGAAATTCTGTATTGAGTACAATTTGAAAAAAAAAATTGCTGAGGTGTATGTAAAGGTATTTAATGAAATACTGTACTATGAGTTTACTAAAATGTTTCATTTCTCCTTCCATACAGGTGTTAAGACTGTTCAGGCTTAGGATCACACAGAACTGGTATTTGCTCTGATATTAGTTAACAGGATCTGAGAAGCTAATAGAAACATTTCTAGGCAGTAGTTTGATTTCTTGAAGGAAAGATTTGTTGAAACTCCAAAGAAACAGATAGTAATTTTATTAAGATGTTTTTAAATCCAGAAAGTTAGGAAGAATTTGCAGGACCCTGCCTGACAGTAATAAGCAGTCTGAAGAGATAAGTGGTTTGGAGGTTCATGTGAGAAGTGTCATTCTGAAGTTAGTTGCTTTACAGTCTCTTCCTCTCTCATGTTTTGGTTTTTTTTTTTTTTGTGAAAAACCTTGAGAGAGCTTAAGTTCTTCCTGATATGAAACAGGAAACATTTTGAAATAGTGGCATTTTTCAAGGGACAGGAAAACTTTGTCACTGAAGTCTACAGGATAAGTTAACAGTTGTCACTCCTTTTTGTTAAATGTAAATGGTTTACTGTAGAAATAAACCAAAGTTTTCAACATCTCCATTTGCCTTCCCACACTTCAGTTAATTTCCTGGAAGGGGAAGACATTTTAAAATTCTGTTACATTTTCAAGCAGTAGAAACTAAAGATAGCTTCATTTTTAAAATTAAAATTGCTGCTATTTTTGACATAGGCAAAACCGTATGATTGTCCTTACAGTTTGCACACCACAGTTTTGCAATGGAACTTCCATTAGAAATCCAATAATATTTTACAGTTTGAGGGATTGAGTCACTGGTATCATTTAGTTAGCCCACAGATTTTGAAAAACAATTTTTTTTTTTTTTGCTACAGCACAGATTTGCATCCACCGAACAAAACAGCTATGAGTAACTTCTTTATTGCCTTGATGGGGAAGATCGTGTTCCTCTTGCAGGGTCAGCATAATGAAATCAAACCGTGCCTCAGCTGCTTCTGATTTCTGCTCCTATATTTGCACAAGGCTACCAGAACCAGTTGTTTCTTCAGTGTGTTCATCTCGGTGTTGGTAAGGCACAGCGCATAGTCCATCCCAGGAAGTCAGGTTTGGGGGAGAGAAGAGGTGGGAGGTAGTTTCCAGTAGAGCCGAACCAACACCTGGGGGCAGTAATTGCTTAAGCGATCACAAATAGGCTCCTCGCTGTATGACAGCCATCAGAGATTTATAGATCCGACACAGATCATTCTTGGGGTGATAGAAGCTGACCCACAACAGGTGCTGTAAGTAGCAGATGGTTGGTACCCTGGGTGTTTTTTTTTTAGTGTAAACAGATAAGTAGGAAGTTTACCTGACAGGTCAGATGTGTTGACATTTGGTCAAAAGAATCCTTTGTATGTGAGTAGAAGGGAGTAGTAACACTGGAGCTAGATAGAGAATAGAGATTCTTGAACTATTTTTTTTTTAATATTGTGAAATATTTCAGTTAAATCTTAAGAAATGTAAAGGAAATACTAATCAGACAAGAGAAGAAAAATATTAGCTATGATTTCTTGAACTTTGTCCAAGTTGAAGTTCATGCTCTATATTTAGACATGTAAAACTGGAAAACAGCAAGGCCAAAAATACCTAATGTCTTTCACAAAAATACTGGATATGCTGTTTTAGCAAGACACATGTTCAGTAAGTTTCTGATTTATCCTGTATAAAATGAAAATTTTACATAGCATTATATTAGCTGATACTTCTCATGTAATTAATTTTACTAATCCTTGCCACGGTATCCAGACACTTAGTAGTACAGTTGAATTTCAACTGACAAGTTGCTGGTAATGAGGAAGTTTTGTTGAATATTCATAGGAATTTGATTTGTACAAATATGAACATGTTGCTTTTGCTTCTTTCAGTGTTAGCCAATTTATTAAACTTTTTTTCTCTTCTGCCAGAGCTGTCAAAGGTGTTCATAGGAAGGCAATGTGCTGTTAAATAGAAGGAGTTGAAAAGGGGGAGGTAGATTGAATGTGGTTTTATACATTACCAATTTTTATTTGCATGTAGGTAGCCAAGACTTCAAACCTTTCTTTGGGGTTTTTGTTTGTTTGTGGAGTGTTAAAAAATGGCTGGTCTAGTTCCAGTTTTCCCTAAGTCTTAAAAAATTCTTGGGGGGGCTAGTTGTTGCTTAAGATCTAAAATCTCACTGCATCTACCAGAATTTCATGGTGTCAGTTGAACTTTGGGGTGCAAGATGTTTGGTGATGGCTGAAGTATATTGCACTTGGTTTTAAGATTGTCAAGAGATGACTGCACTGTTTTTCTGAAGGACACTGAGGGAATAAAGGAAAATAGTAATTGCAAAATTGGTTTTGTGGGTGCAGATACTACCTTTAACTGCGATTTAGCTGTTCTATTCCTTGATAGAACAGTGATTCAAGTCAGTGGCTATGGGTTTTATCCCATTCTAAAATGAAGAATTCTGCTTTCATCAAAACTGAGCTGTTTCTTTTATAGGCAGAGGGTTATGTTTTCTTTGAAATGCCAGTTGATATGATTTGTTGAAGAACTGACTAATTTTTCTGTTTAATGCATAAACATGCCTTAAATGACAGTTCTGTTCAACACTCTATAAAGAAATAATTTTAAAAGAAACATCTAGGATGGAAAAAGAGCTGGATTTTGTTTTTAAAAATAGTCTACCTGGAAAGAGGTGTCACAGTCTTGGACTGTCCCACGAAGAGTGGCAAACCTGGTCTTCTCTCATGCTGTGCTGGTGACCTTTAATGAGATCTTATAAATGTGAAATGGAGTTTTTCCTGAAATGATATGATTCTTTCTTCTTCATTAAAAATGTTTTCAGTTGTTGAAACTTAGAGCTAACGTTAGGTCTCTACTGCTGTTACCCACAATTAAAACTATCTTATAATTAGGATCATTTAAAAATAACTTTTACGTGCCTGTCCTGTTCTGTCTGTGACAGGGTTCAGTAGCTGCTGATTACTCTGTGGTTGAGTTTGGGGGTGTGATTTGTCTGTTCTTGGGCAATATTAACATGGGTGTAAATTACTTAACAGGGATTCATCTGTTCTAGGTAAACAGTATTGGATTTTTGCTATTGCCTTAGAAATGGCAGTGTTTTGAAGAACCTGCAGTTGGTCAGTCATTTGTTTACTGATAGAATTGCTAGAAACAGGTGGGATTTGGGGTTGTTTGGGGGTTTTTTGTAAGGGATAGCTGGTCTTTAGAGTGAAAAGTTGTTATTTTCTAGGCAATTCTGGAGAGAGAGGAGAGAAAACATTAAATAATTTTAAAATAATATCAATGTAGCAAGAGTTTTATGAAACTCCTGTTACAAGCCAGTTTTGTCAATCACATATTTCTGCTGGATGTTGGCATCACTGGTTCCTTGATGGAGATCTGAGGTGTATGAACATCAGTTGTATTTTCTTTGAAACCAATATTAAATCACATGAAAGGTGATTTCCAAGTACATGGTGTGTTAATAGCCTTAAACTTTATGCTATAGTATGGTCACGAGTATGTGAGATGCAAAGTTTAATGCACAAAACTGAATGTTAACTTAAAGATGTAATTGAAGATGCAAGACTTTTTATTATTATTATTCCTTTAGATTAGCCTACCACAAACATATTTAATATACAGCACTACTGATTGCTTAACAGAAGATTTTGTTTATCTTATTTCTTTACTAACCATTAGTTTTGCAGTGAAACCTTCCTGCATATTTTACTGCCTTTTTGGTTACACAAGCACCGATTCATAAATAAATGTTTAATTCTGCTAGAGCTAATACAGTATTGGCACACATGTTATAATGCAGTGTTTGAAAAATTAACAAACAGTGGATTATAATGTCCTGTTTGAAAAATTTAATACATATTGTGTTCTGGGTATCAGTTTGAAATTGAATGCTGCAAGACCTGTTGTAGTCACTGTCTCAAAATCTGAAAAGGGAGGAAGCATTGTTTGCATTTTCAACTCTGTATTAGAACAGACATCCTATAAATTAATGCACCTGTCTCTGCCTTCTCAAAACGCCCTAGAGAATAATGTGGGGGGGAAAACAACTAACTGACATGGTACTTGTTCAAGGGAAGCTGGTCCTCAAATGCTTCTTTCAAAGTCCCCGTGCAATGGTTCCAGTGTCTTAAGAGAACCTTTTTCCTGCAGCTGTTTTGGAGTTTACATTAGTGAAAGAACAGACAAATGGACATAGTATCAAACCTCGGGTTGACAGTGGATTAACAGCAGATGCTTAGAAAAGAATATATGAGAAGTCCTGCTGGAGTATCATTGTACCCTTAATTACCCTTCTTTCTTTCTTTCAGTGATTTCATAGTCTAGGGCTTCCTATGTTAGAAGTGGCACCTCCAACTATGGTGTATGTCATGGATTTTCTTTCCTTAGCCTGCCCAGCTACATGAAATTTAATTATATATTTTGTGAAGAAATTAAAAAAAAATTTTTTTAAGTGTTATTTTATGCTTTTCCTGTATGCTTCCAACTCCTAGAACAACCAGAAGCTGTTCCATGTTTACCTTTCTTGTGATCTTGTAGAAGTGTGACCTCTTAAGCTTTTATCCTTCTCTTTCTTGCCACTTTTTAGGTGTTCCTCATTACAGAACCTGTTCTCTGTCCGTCCCACATTGCCATCTTCTGTATCTCTAGACCTGCCAGTTGGGTAGATGGAAACAAACTAGAGGCAAACCCAGAAGTGACTTGGTATAGGACGTGTGACGGGGTTTTTTCTGTGACGGATTTTTCCCTTTTGTTCATTCTGTGTGTCTCTCCTAATTGCAGCATTCCTTCCATCTCACTCCGTCAGCTCAGTGCCTAGAAGCTGTTACTGTCACAGGCAGCTCTGTTGTAACCCAAAGCCTATGACTTGGAGTCTTGGTAGTCAGCACTGGGTCTGTTGCTATATGTCTAAATTTAAGATCCCTTCTCTGGAATCTTTTGCTCCTCCTCTGACTTAGGTAAATGCCAATCTCTACATTGTTCAAAACAAAGTAAGAGTCGCTATGATAGCAAGATTTGGTGTTGAGAGACACTACTACTTTGGAGTAAGAAATGACTAGTTAAGAACATCTGGTATTTGCATATTTCTTCCTCATCTGCCTTATTTCTTAAGTTTTAAGGAAAAATGGTATTTGGAAATAGGATAGTTGCTTAAGAATAGACTAAGTAATGGACTGAAAGAACAACAGTATTAAACTTGGGGTTTTGTATTTTTTATGTTTTCCCACATTATGTGTTTACTAGTTTACTTTTTTCCTTTCTAGTTAGCGGAGTGTTCTTCAAACAAAATTTTAGCAGTTGCATGTCAGTCAAGCATTGCACATTTGTCTGGAGCATGCAGTAAGATTCAGAGTATTGTGACAGAGAAACTATGAAACATTATCTAAATTGCACCACAACTAATTTGTTTAAAAAATAAACTTTGAACTTGGCTAGGGCTTTCTGGATGGGTGCTGTGTAGGTTCTGCTTTTCTCCAAGAGAATATGACCTTGGGGATCGGCAGATAAATTAATTTGTGATTTTTCTGACCATAATTTGTGATTTTTCTGACCATAATTTGTTTGATTCTTCTGTATGGTCCCCTAGAAGCTAGTTCACTGAGACTGGCTAGATTAGGCAGACATCAGTGAAGAGTTGAATCCCTTTTCCAGTGTATCCAAAGAAATCTGTAGTCTTGGGTTAAACTTCCATTGTGGCATTTTTGCACGTATTGTCACCTACAGTATTTTCCATGAGCATGATTGCTACTAGGAAAAATTTCAGTCTTGCATTTCCAAAATGTTTGCCTTGTTAGTGCACAAAAATCTGAAAGCAAAACTTCCCAGGGACTTGAATTTCACTGAACAAACTGAGCAGAATCAGTATATTGAGAATATTGCTAGCTTCTTGAGTATCTGATAGCCCCTTCCTTCTCCAAGACCTAGACTTCTGTGTTTGACTAGAGAAAGAGAACCTTGTGTTTGCTACATGCAGGTAAAGCGATATCTGGGTGTATTATGTAACTTCTTTTAATGGGAAGATGGGGATTTTTCCATGGAGATAACCAGATGCTCTGTATCTAATGTGTGGTTTTTGTTGATGTTTTGTTTAGTGGGAGACTTTGACAAGATCTGGCGTGAGCACTGTGAGGATGAGGAAACTCTCTGTGAATATGCTGTGGCAATGAAAAACCTTGCAGATAATCACTGGGCAAAAACCTGTGAAGGGGAAGGCCGAATTGAATGGTGTTGCAGGTAAATCTTAATGTATTTGAAAGATGCAATTGCATACTTCAACTCACAATTATTTGCAATACAAGGTTTAAGAGATTTTTGTCCTTTTTATTTCCATTTGTTAGGATTTCTTCTATAACATACTAATGATTTATTGCTTCCTAAAAGAAGTACCTTCTTACTGTTCCAATTTACTAAGAAAATACAGCTTACAAAGTGTTTTGTTAGAAGGCAGCCCTTGTTTTAAAGTGTATTCAGCAAATAACTTTTTCTTCAAGAAGTGAAGGTGTTTGCAAGTAAATCTGTTAAGTAATTTTCTATATGTTCAGGCCTAAACTGAACAAATAGTGAGTGTAGCTTAACTTTTAATTTTCAGGGCTTTGATTTGTGTATTTTTAAAGTGTTTCATAACAAATCTCTGATGCTTATTTTTCAAGTCTTAATCTTGACTCTAACTGCTGTGAAACTTGTTTTAAATGGATTTTTAAACTTCAAAATTCCCGTGTCATAAGGAATTCCTGTGTTATCTAATTTTTATTGGGTTGCCTGATAGTAGTCATGAAGTGAGTTCAGATAAAATATTTCAATCCTTGAGGAAAATAATCTCCTAAAAGAGGAAAAACATTGGTCACTCAAGGTTTCTCCATACAGTTGATATCCAAGGCATACCATGGAATCTGTACAGCAGAATAAAACAGAATACCGTTGAAATCTAAGTGGGAAGAGAATTGATCAACGATCGATCCTTTGGGAATGACTTTAGACACATAAAAAGTAACATCATGTGCCAGTCTGTAGGTCCTGCAGGTGAGTGGTGCAGTGTGATGAGCAAAAGGCAGCAAATAAGCAGGTGTGGTATCACTAAATTTTCATTATATGGATCCTTTGTTCCCATAAACAAACAAAAAAACCCAACCCCCCCCCAAAAAAGAAGGGGAAACAACTATGAAACAGGTGATCGAGTGTACATCTTGTGTGCAGCTTGAGCTGTTCTGTGGCTTCTGGGAATGGAGCAAGTAATAACAAACTGGTTTCCTTTTTTTCCTACAACAGACCCCTAAATATGCGAAAGTAATTTCTTAATGTATCATTTTTTTATCCTTTAGTTTAAAAGCCCAAAATCTCGTTGTTTATCTGTAGACCCTTTTCTGGACATGTTTCGCATATCCTTATCCCACTTAGAGGTAAATCAGTTGGAAAGAAAAAAGCCCAAAAATTGAGAAGGCCAGGGAAATGCTGTGTCTGGGATAAATAAAATCAAGAAGTGCTACTGACATTGTAGTAAACACTTGTTATGCTGTTGAACTTGTTTGGTGGGTTTTCTGGGGTTTTTTGTTGGTGGAAATTTTTTATATTGACTTTGCATTGATTTATGCTCACCTGGATCCCCAGCTGCTTTTCCCCCACCCCCGGCTTCCTTAGTTGACAGTTGTTTTCTTATGTTTGTGCTATACATTACTTCTATGTAAATGGTGGCTTTTGTATTTCTTTTTATTAAATTCCATTCTCTTGAATCATATTCAATCTAATTTTTGGACTTGGCAGTGCAAGGTGAACATTTGGACTTGTGATCATCTTAAGGTTTTTTTTCCAACCTAACTGAAGCTATAATTTCTTGCAGTATATTCCCCCCACCCCAGCTTGGCATAGTTTGGAGATCAGTTAAGAGGACTGTTCCCAACGTTCCACTCATCTGTGAAAAGATTAATACTATTGGATCCAGAGACACTACTTGTTTTCTTATTACAATTTGGTTGTCAACTTTGAAGTTTTTTTCAGTAGACCCGTGTGCACTTACTTTAAAGTAATTTCAGCTAAACTGTATTTCCTTAGCTTGTGGCAAGCGTGTCTGTTACCCTGTAGGACAGGATAATGTTCCTTGTGGACGGTTGATGGACTGTCTATTTAAGTTGTGTGGCTCAAGTGTCTCACTTGCTCTGTTCGTAGTTCTTACAAGATCTATGAAGTAAACATTTATGTTAAGAGTCCAGTTTGGGCCTTGCAGTATGAAGTCATATTAACAAGAGAACCCACCTGGTATAAAGATTCAGTCAAAGCCCATACTTTTTCAGCTTGCAAAGCCAAGGGGTTGGGAGTCTTGAGTCAGTAGATGGAGGGGTACTTTTCATTTCAGCATGTCTTGGATTAAACTGAGACCTGAATGGCTAGTTACCAGATCATATCAGATTGACTTTGTCTTCTGCAGTTTTGTGTACCTTCCCAAAAGGCCAAGAGGTGTGCTAGACAGATGGCAGGCTCCATGTGTCTGAGTGCATAGTTGTATGCCAGAGACCTTGACTTGCATGAGACTTAAAGCACTGAGCAAGGTCTTTCAGTGAACTCTGTCACCATGACTGCAGGAGGGTAGCTGAAGTAGGAGATAAAGTTTCATTTGAGAGTGGAATGCTGAAAATACCACTAGTGTATACCTGCTGAGGAAAGGGTAGCCTTAGCTGTTTTGTTTGTCTTTGAAGAAATATCTTTTCCAAGATCTGAAACTAAAAAGTGTTTTTTCTGCTAAGTTAAAAAAAAAAGTTGTTCATCTCTTCTTCATTTTTTTTTCTTGTATCAGGTGCTTGTTTATAAGAGAATAAAGTAAACCAGGGAATGCAGAATAACCACAAGAGAAGCCATGAGTGTGTCTCAGGATTGAGAACAAAAATTTTCCTGTAGGGTTCCCCTTCTGAAAGTCTTCCTACCTACTTAGTTTAAGGCACTGGAAACACACTTACTCTGATGATAATTCTTAAATCTAACTGTGACCTAACTCTTACTATTTTATTTCCTTAGTTGTGCTTGTTTAAATCAACATATTCAGACTTTAGAAACTGTAAAAGATGGAAAGCTGTATCTTATGGACTATGCTGCATTGTATAGGGCCAATTTTATGTATTGTTTCAGTGCAATATACAACCTTTAGCTGAGGAAGGGAAGAGGAATTAAAACTTTTTCCTTTCAATTGCAGGTTAGTGATCCCAAATAGTGGTATAAAAAGCCTGCAACACTCAACTGTCTGTCCCATATATTCTTTTTAGATCTTTAGAAAACTGAATTCAGTAGCAAATGATATTTGAAACTAATATTTCTGGTTTTCTTTCATTTATATTAGAACACAAAACTTAAACCAAAACGGGTTAAAGTTATGTTTACCCTGATTAATTGTCCCAACTCTTAATTTTGCTGGCATAGGTAGGCTGGTGAACCTTTGTAGGGACAGTGAATACCAGCCTGTTCTGGTTCTAGTTAGAACAAAATAAGCTAGACCAGCAGCTTTGCTTCTTTCTGTTGCTTTTGCATCGGTGTTAAGACTTGTGTTGACTTGGCTATTTTTTAAATGACAGAACCCAAAATCTGCACTTCTACCTAAAAATAGCTGTTAGGACAGCACTATTTACGTATGCATAAAAAAAAAAACAAAACAAACACACAAGTCTTCTGACTTCTGTGAGCAAGCTGAAGAAATAGGAACTCGAAGTTA
Organism: Heliornis fulica; assembly: GCA_013399135.1. Classification (NCBI taxonomy): domain Eukaryota; kingdom Metazoa; phylum Chordata; class Aves; order Gruiformes; family Heliornithidae; genus Heliornis; species Heliornis fulica. The sequence goes on from VXBZ01005982.1 coordinate 496,151, forward strand.
CTGTCAGGTGAGCACAGAACTGTTTGGAAAAACTTGCAGAGACTAGATTAAAAGCTTATCTTTAAAATGTGATTTATTGGAGACTCTTATCAGTGTCTGTCCTTGCAGTCATTACTAATCAATATTTTCATTAGCAATCTGCTAAAATAAAATCTGTCTATTAAATTTTAAAATGAGATAAACCAGAAAATAATTGTCACTCTGAAAGCAGGATTAAAATTAACAGTGTTGTTAACTAGACTAAATATGATCAACTATACAAATAACAGGCCAGGGAGTAATTGGTTCTGTCAGTCTTTTAGAAAAGCATTTGGATTCTGTAGCAGGCCACAAGCTGAATATGAAACAGTCATGGGATGCTTTTGCAATAAAGGCAAATATTATACTGCAGTGTGTTAATCAGATTGTCCACAAGATATGTAAAACATTCCTCTGACTTTATTTAGCATTGCTCTTAGCCAAAACATCACCTTGGTCACTGCATTTAAAAAAATAACAAACAGTAGTTCAAGTCCAAGAAATATAAGTATGTTATATTTTTTAATTATTTTGTTTTCCCCAACTGGGTTTGGTTTTCTTCTAGAAACTGGCTGGAGCTGTCATATTAGTCAAAGGCCAAGTGACCTCTTACAGGAACTTTGAGAATAATAGGTCTCTGCTAGAACTGGAAAGCTGATCCTCTTTGCATCTGGAAGGTTGAATGAATGTCTGAAGTCCTTTCAACAGTGTTTTTCAGCTTTTCTTGATGGATGCAGTTAGTTAAGCAATGCATTTTCAGGAGAATGGAGTTGAGGGAGGTGGTGTAAGTAGGAGGAGGGAAGCCATTTAAAATAGAAAAAAAACTTGATGTTCATTGTTCATGTTTGTATGATAATACTGTTTTGATAAAACTGTATCTGTTTAAACACTAGGGCTAATTGGGGCAGTGATCATATGATAACTGCTGGCTTTTTTCAAGTTCTTGGAATCTTCCCACAACAGAGGGTATTGCCTCCAGAAGCTGGCTTGGAGTGAAGTGGAGGTAACACCAGAGAAACATTTTATTGCAGAGTTATTTGTGTTTCTCAAAAGGAATATATCTCAAAACACTAGAACTGAGACCAAGAATGACAAATAAAACAGAAAAATGTACTGTGTATGAGTTTCTCAACTTGAAATTTAACAAAATATAATAATAAATGTAATACTTCAGATTAAGAAATGTAGTGCTCTCACTGAGGCTGAATTTCTGTTACCTAAAGTTGGGTGCACATGACAATAGCAAAATATTTTCCAGTTCAGAGAAAGCTTTTCTGCTTTTCTAGGTATGATTAATGTGTAAAAGGGAAATTGAGAATTCTCCCTTCCTTGATTGTTTTTCTCTGGAGGTTGTGAGGTGGATAGGTTAAACCTGTAGAAGAGATCACACTTTTTTTTTTTTTTTTCAGGCCAGCAGCTCTGTCAGTTGACATTAATAAACTTACTCTTCAGTGTATGGGAGGAGAGGGAAAATGTTTCCAGCTCTGAAGGGAAGTATGTTATTTTTCTGCACGCTAACTGAATGTCATCTTCAATATTAGATTTTGGTTAGTAAATATTGTAAGGAACATAAGTCATTCTCACCTTTTCCTTGTAAGCAGAAGGAAAGAGATGGGACTGTGTTAGTTATAAGCCTGCAAAACTGGGTACTTAAAACCCATGAGTATTGAAAGTAGCTATCAGAAACTGCTTTTTGCAATGATAAAAGCTGATCATACCAGCTTTTAGTCATTTGTTATTACTTGTTGAGAACTAACTACTGATTCTTTCATGATTTTTAAGTTTCATATGGTGGTTCTTTAGCAATTCCCCCCCCCCTTTTTTTTTTTTTTAATATCTATATATTCTGTTGATCACTTTTGTTTTGGTCACTGTACTTGGGAAAAAAGGTACTTTTTCATTGCTGGAGAGTATTCACAAATTACTGTGAATTCATACCAGCTTTTACTGAAACTTCCAATATGTGTCCAGCTCAAACAGAAGAGCAGGGGGCATCAACTTGAACAGGTTGGTTACCATTTGAGATCTGAATTATGGAAAACAAGTTTCACTGAGAAAATATCTAGATGGTTTTTGTTTGCATGTTTGAACTTTGAAATATTAGAGACATGCACTGGACAGTTCACCTGTGTCTGCAAGCAACCTAAACCTTTTAGGTGCAAATCACTTACTTTGCAGTTTGTGTAAGCTGTAACAAATGTTAGCTCAGGTAGCATTTACATTGCACAATTCTTCACCAACAAGTATGTTAATTGTACAGCTAATGTAGCATCAACGACTGAAAGCTTCAATGCTGGTTAAAAATGGAGCCATGTCTGTTCTCAGAATTATAAAAGATTCCTTAATTTGATTTCTCTTTGTAGATAATTAAAGGATGTGCTGTTCATTACTTGAGACAGTTGTTAAATAGAAAATCTTATATAGCTGCATATTCAAAACAACAGTATGATCCACGATGGTTTTGAATGGTTGTGAAGTTAAACATGTGGCTGCACAATGTTACCCCAGGATAAACTACTGAGTGTGTTACCTCTGGTTAGCTGCTGCAGTGACTGCAGTGCTCTTACCCTGTGGTAGGTGTGAGGTCTGCTCTTAGGAGAGCAGTATGTAGATGGCTCTTGTGAGGCCACAGGCACCAAAAGGGCAGCATGGACTAGTCCTGCTAGAATTACTGTAACTTCAGAAAGGTGCAGAATGGAGATAACCCTCAGTGGTTATGAAGTACAGTGTTGCTTGGGGTGTTTTTTGTTTGGATGGCTGTATTTAGGGGGGACTGTGGTGGGTGGTGGTGTTTGCTTACTTGTGGTACTGCGCAGGTGTGGAGGCCAGGATTTGAACATGAAGAATTTTGCCCAGTCTTGTGCTTTCTCTTGGCTCTGTCCCCTTCATCAACCCATGATAAATGCAGAAGTAGAAGATGATTCTCTTTATGATTTACTTTGATAGTGTCTTAATTGCAGAGATGGAAGGTCAGTTAAGAGGAACAGAGACTTATGAGAACTGAGTTGACACGATAGACAGGAGTAGTAATTTACCACTTACCAGCTACCTTACTAACAAAGTAGTAAGGTAGCTGGTAAGTGGTAAATTTCATTTCTTTGACTGAGTGACACAGAACTAAATAGTTCTAAATTGACAATATGCTTATAAACAAATAATACAATATAGTGAAAATGCAACTTTTATTAGCATACCAGAAGTCATTTCAGTGTGTTTCTAGGCTTTGTTTGCTCATGTTTTTAGTCTCTCTCACTAAGTTAAATGACTGGCTCCTTCTTTGTCAGTGTACGAGTTGTTTTTCCATAGCTGCAATCTCTAGTGGATGGATTTGGTACAGTTACACAGTCTGTTCTATCTGGGAATATTGCAGCCTGGACTGTTATTCATACTTCTGCCTGCAATCAGGCTCCACACTATTGGGATGCGGATTTTCTTTATTCCACCTAGTGTGTCTTTATTCTGAAAATAACTTTGGTTATTGAGGAACTGTAACTTGCTGATGATAAATATGTTTGCTGTCTTTCCTGCACTGAGGTTACTGTCTGCGTTTTAGACTTTCTATGTTTAGTGCAAGAATGCCATGGGCTTGCTTGAGTGAACAAGAGTTGCTTGTGCTTTGAGTTTGTTAGACACAAGGCAGCTTTAATCCCAAGGTCCTAAAAGCACATCGGCACAGAAATGTGTCCAGGAAAACTTTTTTCCTCCCTCACAAGAAGAATTAGTAACCTGGACATAGTGTCCTACAATAAATGCATTTACAGACTCAAGGTGATAATTTTCTGCTAGCTTGGAGAAAAGCAACTCCTATCTGTATCTGTTTAATTGTGTTTCCATTTAAGAAATTCAACTTCATTGACTACTTTTTTTTCCATCCACATCTTACATGGTGGAGAGGCAGGATAAATTTGGTGCCTATAATATCACCAACCCTTAGATAAGGCCTGTGTATTCCAACTCCTTGTCTCTAGTTATGATTTTAATGCATCATTATACAAACATATCCTTTCCTGAATCTCTGATGTGAAATACTGTGTGGTTTGTTGTCTTGGTCATGGTTTGTGCATGGTGTTATTAAACTACATTTAAATTTATGTTTTCTGGAATGTTTCTTTCAAACCTCTGCAGCTTTGTTAGAGGAAAATTGAGTGAGTTTCAAAAAAAGCATCATAAAAATGGGTTGTTATGAAAACATCATTCACGCAAGTACTGTTTTTGTTAAACTTTCCATGCAAATACTTGGCTGGCGCATCTAATTAAAAATACTGCTTTGTGCAGGGTGAGTCAGGCTTTTTCATTTCACAGCAAAAATTGTACCCAATTCTAGTTCTGTTTTGTGGACAAAATTTAGTTGTTCTTGAACATAATGGTTGGTTCTCATACAGTAATGCTGACTACTGGTTGAAGTATGCAGGTGCAATTTAACATTTTGATAACATTCGTTCCTTTAAACTGTTTAACATATCTGTTCAAGTATGACTAGAATTTTTTTTTTCTGGTTCCTGTTAGCAAAATAATTAAGTATTGGAAAAATCAAAAGCTAAAATAAGTCTTCCACAGTAATCTAGTTGCTGCAGATAGGTTACTTAATACAAACAAACAAAACAAACAAACAAAAATACCCACCCCTGGCAAACACAATTAACTGGTGTATGTGAATTAGCCATAGTCCTGGATTATGTTTCTTTTCCTCCAGTTTACATGCTTTGCAGGACATAGATGTTTCAATACTCCCTGCATTTATTGGGAAATTGTTATTAACTCTTTGCACCTTAGTGAAGAACTGAGATGATCAGGTCACACCTCAGGTTTACCCTCTGGTGATCTTCTGCAAAACTTATGCTCTCCTGCTCTTAGAAATCTATCCAGATAAAAGTGCTCTGAATCTGTTTACTCAGCTGTGAGTTAGGGCCCACCGTTGGGTGTATCATGTCTTTCCTAAAGCTGATTTACCAAAGCTACAGTAAAATCCAGATTTGTTTAAAAGATGACAGCTCTTGTATTTTTTAAACCTCTGTCTTCTGTCTTATCTATAGTAGTGACCAAAAACCACATTGTTTTTCTGGGGAATTTTTCTTTTTGTCTTTTCAGTGTATGCAGAGAATATTTTCAAAATGGTGGGAAAAAAAAAGCACTTGAAAAAGATGAGAAAAGAGCACTTCTTGCTTCCAACACCACTCCAGCTTTAAGTGTTCCCCAGGCTCCCAAGATTGAAGATCCCTTGCCAAACTTTGGCTTGACAAATCATGAAGCTGTAACAGAAGAGTAAGTTTTACTTGTTTTTCAGACCTTTTTAAAATTTATTTTTAATGTTCTGTGTGTGGTAAGGCTTTCCTGGATGTTTCCTCCCTATATCATGTTAGATCCATCCAGTTGTGTTTTCATACGAACATATATTCATCTTTCAAGAAATATTCAGGTTATATTATATTTTGGTGCTTGCCATTAAAACATTGCTTGAGAATGACATCTTAGTCATCTTCATTTAAGTATTAGAGCAGTTTCACTTTTGTATGTCATTGGTGTGCAATGCAATTTATATTAAACCTTGAGGTGAAATAAGGGAGATGTTAATTAAGTTAGAATCTAATGGCTGTTCAGCATTGTTGAAAAGTCAATTGCTTATGTAAGTACTAAGTGCCAAATGTAAATATCAGAGTACTTGAAACTTTCTTTTCATAAATAATTGCAGAGAAACTCTTGATTCCAATTATACACTTCAAAAGCAATTTTGAATTGTAATAATTTTAAATGTGCTAGCTTTCTCATGACTGGCTCTGCAGAAGTTGTAGTATCCTTAAGGTATTTTCTTAACAACAGTTTTAATTTTGTTTTTGACCTTCACTCAAGTGAGAATTTTGGTTTTGGCATTCAGAATTAGCTTTATTTCAGTTACAGTCCCATCCTTTTTTCCTAAATATCATTGATCACGCTTGTGGCTATTCCATATATGTTGGAAATAATATTTTGCAAGTGTAGTGGAATAATGAATGCATAAGCATATTACTATTAATGTTACACTCACGACTTGCTTCATATGCTTTATAGACCAATTCTGACAACTCTGCAGTAAGCTTTTTTTCCTTTCCTGTGAAGAGGTTTTTTGTATTGCTGTAGCACTTTAAGTTAGATATAGTATCAGTTAGGAAAGGAATGAGTGTGTTAGTAACGCTATTAGGAGATGCGTCTGCCCTTATGATCTGGCATCTTCTGTGGTTTCTCATGTTTTTAGAGTAACTTGTAAAAGGCATAAAGATCACAAATTTGTATGTAGTTGAATACTTACATGCAAAATTGAAATACTTTCCCCACTGTGTTTCTATTATGACAAGACAAAGCAGATGCTACCAAAAATGAAGGTAATGGCTTTTCATAAGCTGGTTTCCCTTGCTATCTTGTCTTCAGAGCTCATTTTAAGTCCACCTCAAAATGAGTACCTGCTTTTGGTGAGAACTGCATGGCACTTTCACAGAAAGTCTAATGTAATATTAGTACTTTATAACATCTTGATAATGCTGTCATTTGCTAACACATAATTTTAGCTTTACTGTACATAACAGGTTGTTGGCACTCACTTGTTTAAATCAATAGATTTGATTATCATACAGTACTTAAAGTTGATTTGTATACTGGTGAAAGGCTTTTTCATGATACAGCATTAGCTGTCTTTGCATGTGTTCTATATTCATGCTTTGTTCATCGTTTATAATGGCCATTGCAGAGCTAACTTCACTTGAGTTTCTTCTTGCTGCCAGTAGTCTGTAGCCTTACATTTTTTGACTGTGTAAAGAAAGTAGTTAACAGTGAGTTTTTTATTTAATAAGGATTTAATCGTCATTTAGAATGATGATTATTTTTATCTTCATTCGCAAAACTTTAAAAATACATTCATCCATAAAGATGTACCTGGAAACAAGATTCATACTATTTGAGTAAGCAACAAAGGATGGTAAGGTTTTCAGTAGCTGTACAGCACTTAAAGCAACAATACTTGGATGTTCTACATTACTGCCTAAAGAAATCAAAATTAAATTTGTTCTAAGTTTTATAGAGGAAATCGCAGAGTTTATCAGAATGAAAATTGATTATGTGTTAAACAAAGCATACTTTCCTCCTGAACTGCTTTTCTACCATGTCTATGCTGATCAGTTATTGAACTCATTGAATCTTGGTACAAGGGGTGTGGAGGAACCTCCCCCTATATACACACACTTGTTGAAATACTGTCATTCCATTCTGGTCACGTAATGCTGCAAGTTAAGAGTTGCAGTGTTGTCTGTAGGTGTCACTAAGCCTGTGAACTTTTGCTCTGCTCTTGTAAATGTAAAAGCAATGTTTGTGGTGTTCTTATACATAATCCTCTCTCAAGTAGTATTAAAAACAGGTTGCTTTTGTAGGAGCTCTTTCTGAGCTTAACTTTACTGGCAAGCCATTGTAGAGAGGCTCTACTTTTCTTGGCAAGGAGCAAAGCTAGCTCAGGAATAAAAGGTTCTATAGGTAGTGAAAAACAGTGCTGGGAGATGTGAAGAGAAGTAGAAATTACTCGGCTAGCTCTTTAAGGTGATGCTTCTAGAAAGCATCACAGGAACAAGAAGTGCAAAGTTTACTGCAGCTTAGAAAGTTGCTCAGCTACTTTGATGAACCTACTTCCAGTTGCTTGTTGCTCACCTCTTTACCAAATGAAAATTGGTGAATCTCAGAGAAATACCTAATGTGAACTGTCCTGTTTTACTTTCATCTGTGTGAGAAGTAATGTATTGTCCACAGCACTTCCTTCCATTCCAGATTGAGTTCTTATGTCTCTACCATTACAGCTGTGCCTGTTGAGAAGCTGGACATCAAAGTCTCGAAAGATAAAAGCGGCTGTTATCTACTGTTCAACAGCTCCTCCTTTCAATAACTCAGTTCTCCCTTTGTTCTCGTTTTGACTATTTATCTTCCTTTTCTGCAAATTAAGCATTATTGCTTTTTATTCTTAATGTAAAAAGTCACAACCTTTTTGGTATGATTCTTCTCTGATTCTAGTTTGACTGTTTCTTAAGGTACAACGTATGATTCCTTCTCTTAAGTGTATCTTAGTAAGCTATACCCTCCCATTGGATATCTTTATGTGTGAATGTTCCGAAAGATTTGAGGCATACCAGTGTTGCCACTCAAACAGATGTATAGCTTTGTTCTGCTCTTCTGACAGCAGCATAAGGCTTCTGAATTTTGTTCCCCTCCCATCCTTCATAAATAGTAGAGTAATTCAAAACTGTAAACTGGGAGATCAGCACTTGAAGTGATTAATTTCATAGATAGTTACTTCCCTTAGAGTCATACAGCTGTACTTTATTTCTGTCTCCTTCCAAGAGAAAATGTCACTTACCTGTACAGTGCCTAGTTGAATAATAGGTGCAATTATAAGGGTGCTAATAGTGAAGAGCTGCAGTGCATTTAATGAAGTTCTTGATATAAATGTGTAGGATATATTTAAAATGCACTCATTCCTCTGGTTATGTATGCTTCCTTACTACTTCCTGATCTTTATTCATTTTGGTTTCCTACCTGTACATTGATACATTGGAGAACTGTGGATTGAAGATGTGCTTGAAGATTACATACAGAGGCAAAGTACTTCCCTTGCTGTTAATGTTGCCTTTAATGTTGACTGAAAATCATTAGGGAACAGGGTTGAAGGGTAATTATCAATGAATTCCACAAGACTGCAGTTCTAACAAAAGTCATTGGCTCACTGGATCAGTGATTGTCACTTCAATTACAGTTATATTCTCACTGAGGAATCTGATTTAAAAGTTACAGTGCTGAAAATGTAGGTATCTGGACCAGTGGTCTTCAGACCATCTGAATCAGTGGTCTGTGCTTCCTCTAGATGATCAATGACTAAATCTATGTGCTTCTCGTGAACTTCAAAGTGATTTCAAGAACCTAACTAGCATCCTGTTCTTACTGATAACTAGCAGCCTGAGAGCTGCTACTAAGCAATGCGGTGCACTGTGTTCAGAGAGGCAGCATACCTGACAAGCAACAGGAAATCAAGACACAAGTAAGCATCTGAATCTCTGCTGCTTCAGGGTTTTAAAGTACATTTGCATTGACCTTGGCATTGTAGCTTTCCAGAAGTGTGCCCTAATGATGTAGCAATCTGAAGTTGTGTCTGCCTTCACCCAATCAAAAACAGTGCTGCAGCTGAGAATGCGGGTTTTGTAAGAGACTCTGTCACAGTGACGTTTCACTCTACCATAGGTGAAGTAAAGCCCTCCTGGACGTTACAGGGTTTGGGGTTGTGCTGCTTAATTTTAACCTGTACAAGTATTTAATTGAACAATTTAAGTGGAAAATTTTAAGATCTCAAGAGGTTTTCACCCTTCTTTATTGGAAGTTTTCTCTGCACCATAGAGTCACGTTCCCTCCTGTGTTCCTTGTGGTCCCATATGTTTCTATTCTTTTGTCGTTACCATTGTGTTCTTCTGTAGAATGCAAGCATACATACAGACATAACGTTTTTATGTTTGAGAATCTGCCGTTAGTGTTTCCATTTGCTAGACAAGGAGATGGGCTTGCTTGAGAAATCTCATACTTGCCTTACCAGGAGAAAGTATGACTTACTTGGATTCATCCCATGTGCGTGATTTATGGCCTGTAGGATCCGAGTGGTACCTCGGCAGTATTCAAATTCCTGTTGTAGAGATCACACTGTGATTGGCTGGAGAAAATTGTTGCTATCGTCTTTAATCTGAAATCTCACTGAGTACTGGCTTAGAGTGGGGTAGCCTTTTAAAGAGGTGTGTCGTTGTAACTTAAAGGTAACTGTTGCACTGTTTGCTGTGGTGATGCTGGTGTTTTGACAGAAGTATCTCCTGGATATCTTCTATTCCATTTAGAGAAGCCAAGTTCTTAAATGTGGCATGATGTTGCATACATGATGATGATATATGCAACAAGTATCTTCTCTTGCTTCTCCAGCATATTCTCTGTGGTAGGTCACTGGGATTTTAGGAGGACCACAGAAGTCTTTATTGCTGTTTTAATATATTTTTTTTCCTGCAGTATTTCTTACTGCTTTGTTGTTGCTATGAGTACAACCATGGCTTTGGGCTCCATTGGCCCTGCAGATGTGTTTCTGAAAGTTTTTTGCAGTTATCTGTCTCTCTAGGGATCAGTGTTTCCCAGAAAGATGATAGTATTTTGGAGATGCAGGTTGGAATCTGCTACAAAAACTGCAAGCAAAAAGCAACATTTGCGTGCTGGAAAGTCATTTTCCTCCCTGTGAATGCCCTGTGAAAGCTGTAATTTCAGCTTTGTTAGCTTCTTAGTAATGACTTAGTAGTTAGGTTAGTAGTATTACTGCTGCTGTGACCATAAACCCTTCCACTTAAGGACCACCTGCTTTACGTGGAGCTTGGCTCTTAAGGTATCTCAGTAGTTCAGGGCATTTGCTTCCATGAGTTGCTACTGTAGTGTTCTATGAGAATTTTTTATGCATTAACTATCTGCAATCGTAATTCAGAATATAGCTTTAAAAATAGCATCTGATAAAACTGAATTCTTTCTGCTTCTTAGATTGCTCCACTCCTTGGGGAAGATCAGATTACTTGATGTTGGTAGCTGCTTTAATCCATTTCTGAAGTTTGAAGAATTTCTGACAGTTGGCATAGATATTGTTCCAGCTGTTGAGGTAGGTAATGTTTGCTAAAATTAATATTAATTTGTTTCTCAGATATTCTAAATGCTTCAAAATGCCTGTTAAAGTATGTTTAATACTTAAGCGTGTATCCTAAATATCGGTGCCTCCTACTACATCCTTTGTTGAGAACAGGTTTTAAACTGTAGTTTTATTTCTTTTTTTAAAAAATCTATTTTTTCTAATAGTTATACTTTTATAATTCAATTGTTAAGTTGGAAAATTCACTGTCAGAAGGAAATGATCAATGAGTATACTTGGGGAGTTTTTTTTAACCAGAAGCTCACTGTGAGGGACCTCTTTGATAATATTTGTAGTGATATACCAAACTTCAGCAATCCTGAGGACAAATTTATCTTTTTAGCTTTTGTGGTATATTGCTTCACTTCCTTTAGATAGTAAGGTTCTCAGATGCATATAACTCTTCTGTAATTCTATGTTCTTTCTGTCTTCTGCTCTTGACCCAACTTTAGTCAGCCCTAATTGTCATTTTGTTTGGTTGATCAGTGTGAAATAGAATGAAAATTAAAAGATCCAGAAAGAAATGCATTTCTGACAGACAACAGAAAAATATTTAACTGCACACATTTTGACACCTTAAAGTTTAAAATCAAGCTCTGTTAAAATCAGTGGCCTAAGGTTACCTTCTCTAGAAGTGGAGAGGTGAGTAGTGTATGAGGACAATAAAACAGTTAACTTGAAAGTAATGTCCTCTAATTTAGTCCACTAACACCTAATTTATATTTTTGTGTGTATCCTTAGAGATAATGAAAGAAATTATTGAAAAAATATCTTGAGTCTGATAAATGCTTTATAAAACAATCCAGTGTTACTTTCATCTGAAACACTTAAGAGACTTGTGAGTGGACTCCATCTTGCCTAAGTTGAAGAACAGGCATCAGTTGTCCAAACATGATTGCCTTCCACCACTTAGGAGGCTGTAGGATATCTGCACAGGGATGTTAGGCATGACAGGATGTAAAGGAGACACATCACTGCATTGGCAGCCTGTAGCATCTAAAGTGATAATACATAGAATCACAGAATATATTGGGTTGGAAGGGACCTTAAAAGGTCATCTAGTCCAACCCCCCTACAGTAAGCAGGGATGTCTTCACTAGATCAGGTTGCTTAGAGCCCTATTAAGCCTAACCTTGAATATCTCCAGGGCTGGGGTCTAGATGTCAAGTACATTTCCAGCTAAGTTACGTAGATTGTGGGTGCATACATGAGGGTTTTCTGTTCCAATTACAGTCAATGGAGATCTACTGAAACAGCCACTCCACCAGTTACACGCCTCCAGCCCGACTCTGTCCCATTAATCACAACTCACCGGCTTCTTCTTTTCTACCAGTTCTCAATCCACCTCACTACTCTCCCCTCCAGGCCACACGTTCTCAGTTTGCCCACCAGGATGCTGTGGGAGATGGTGTCAAATGCCTTACTGAGGTCAGGGAAAACCACATCCACTACCCTACCATCCTCAATCCACCTGATTATGTCCTTGTAAAAGGCGATTAGGTCAGTCAAATGTGATTTCCCCTTGGTAAAACCACGTTGACTGCTCCTAACAGCCCTCTTATCCTTGATGTGTCTAGAGACAGCACTAAGGATAAGTCATTCCATCATCTTTCCTGGGATGGAAGTGTGGCTGACTGGTCTATAGTTACCCAGGTCCTCCTTGCCTTTTCTGAAGACCAGAGTGACATTTGCCTTCCTCCAGTCCTCAGGCACCTCTCCCATTTCCCAAGATTTCTGAAAGATGATGGACAGTGGCCTAGCAATGACTTCTGCCAGCTCCCTCAGCACCCTTGGGTGCATCCCATCAGGACTCATGGGTTTATGTATGTCCAGACAGCTTAAATGGTCCCTGACCCAGTCCTCATCAACCAAGACAGACTCCTCATTTATCCTGGCTTCCTCTGGGACTTCTGCTATCTGTGGCTCCTGCAAACAGTCTCCAAGAATATAGACAGAGGCAAAGAAGACATTTGGTAACTCTGCCTTCTTACCGCCCTCTTCTTGGGAAGTCAGTTCTTTGAATAATATTGAATAGAGGGTTAAATAATTAATTAAAATAGATTATTAATCCATTTCTCTGTGTATCCAAAGAAATGCTTTGGATATGGACTAAGTAGTTAAGTAAAATACTTCAGCTAGTTTGAGGAATAAGGACGTAATTGTGGAGAAATTAGGAGAGGAGATGGATAGTTAGTTCATGTCCCTCAGGGTGTTTAAGGAAAATTGGATTAGGTATTTAGGGATGTGGTTTAGTAAGTAATATAGGTGGTAGGGGGATGGTTTGGCTAGATGATCTTGGAGGTCTTTTCCAACCCTAATGACTCTACGAAAAGAGTTGATGTCTTCAAACTTTAGAATATGTTCCACATTGAGCGAATGTAAATCGTGGAGATATAGATATGAGAATATGTTTCAATTAAAATGTTTTGTGTTTTGAGGTGGGGCAGGGGAAACTGCACTAAGAAAAGATGAGTATTCTCTAGCTAGTCATTGTTCACTCATCATTTTCAGCGTCTTGGTGTAAGGTACACTGAAGGAAATAAGCAGTATGAGAAACGAGGAGGAGGGAAACTGAGGCTGGGGTAACCAGAACAGGTGTCCTGACCCAGTTCTTTTTTTATTCACCATTCCTTCAGTGATTCTGCTTATAACACAGATATTCCAGAGCATGTTTAGCAGTGGTGTTTTCTTGGAGGAGTTTAATTTTGTCTACATTAAAAAAAACATAAATGCTGCATATGTATTAGAAAAAGTATAATCTGAGACACTCAAAAAGAGATGGGATGGTACTGGAATTAGAAGTAGAATTGTGGTTTTAAATGTTGGTGGATGCCCTGAAATACGGCTGTTTGCTGCTTCAATGCCCAGAAGGATTTTATCATCAGTTCAGGACTTGGGTATCTAGAGTTAGTAGCAGTCTCCACTTTAGCAGAACTTTTGTCTTAAAACTGCCTGCAGGGTTCTGATTCCACTTGAAACATACTTTAGTCCTGTAATACTTTATTTCTATGTAACTGTTTTATGAGTATTTTTCTAGTACTGGAAACTTGAGACTAAATTGTTTTTTTAACTGTGCATGTATAACCTCTAACATTTTAAGTCTTCTTTCTAAGTAAAGTTACTGTCTTACTTTTCACAATTATTCTTTAAAGCACTTTCTGTTAAAATTTATTAGAGAATATTATGAAATTGCTGCTGTTAATTTCCTGTTCTAAATACTACAAGGACAGAGACTATAGCCCTGCAGGTATAATGGCAGCAATTAAAATTTCTTGATTATAGCCATGTAATGCAAGTTTCTTTCTTGATTATTTTTTTCCCTTGAATATTGGAGGCCAAGTTTAAAGCTGATGAAAAATAAATAACGGATTATTTTTTTTATCATTGATTACTTTTTCTAATTTATTGAATATACTTCTGTAAGGGAATGTGATATTATATAAATAGAAATAATGGGGGGGTTGTTACTTGGAAACCATGGTGCATATCAGTTGCTTTATGAATGCCTTTACAGTAGTGTTCTAGTGATGTCTCTTTTGAATTTTGCTTCATAAAACATGCTGTAAATATTTTCTTGTCCTGAAAATGCAGCAGATGTAACTCTACCTTTCAGATGTGTTCCACAGAATGTTTTGTCTCTGTTGCCAGCTCAGTGTCTGCCATTTACTGCACATTCTCCAGCCATTAAGAGTAGGACTTTTCATTCTGGAGAGAGGTTATATCATTGATCTTCTGTGGGCTTGGATTGTATTTGCTTTTTAAACTAACCCTGAAGTTTTTTTGTTTCTTTTATTCCACCAGAGTGTATACAAATGTGACTTCTTAAATCTTCAAATTCAGCAACCTCTCCAACTGGCACAAGATGCTATAGATGCCTTTCTTAAGCAACTGAAAAATCCCATTGATTCTCTACCTGGAGAACTGTTCCATGTTGTCGTTTTCTCGCTCCTCCTTTCTTACTTTCCATCACCTTATCAGCGATGGATATGCTGCAAGAAGGCACACGAACTTCTCGTATTAAATGGCTTATTGCTTGTAATAACTCCTGATTCATCTCATCAGAATCGACGGGCTATGATGATGAAAAGCTGGAAAATTGCCATAGAGTCCTTGGGGTTTAAACGCTTCAAGTATTCCAAGTTTTCTCACATGCACCTGATGGCGTTTAGGAAAACCTCCCTGCAAACAACAAGTGACTTAGTTAGCAGGAACTACCCAGGAATGTTGTACATCCCACAGGATTTCAACAGTATAGAGGATGAGGAATATTCCAACACTTCCTGCTACATTCGATCAGATACAGAAGATGAACAGCTAGCGTATGGTTTTATGGAGCTACCCGATGCTCCTTATGACTCGGACTCTGGAGAAAGCCAGTCTAGTTCAATTCCTTTCTATGAGCTAGAAGATCCTATATTGCTTCTAAGTTAATGTAGTTGTTGAAATGCCCTTTCAGTCGAACCTCTTGCTTAACTAATTTTGCTATACTAACATGGGCTCAACACACACAAATAGTTTGCATAAAGAAAATGCAAAGGTTTACAGAGTTTGCTATTTTTTTCTACTTTTGAATTTTAAAATTTATTCTTGTATGAAAGTAAAGAAAAAAACCAAGTTTTATGCAAATGACTCATGTCATAGCATAAATTGCTGTTACTTTCTTTAGATTTGCATCACTAATTTTTTTTTTCCCAGAAAGGTACCATTCTTTTCTTTAGTGCTGTGAAGTGTGAATTCTATTTAATTTGCTAAATGTTGTTTCAGTATTTCAACTCAGTGTGGTTGAGCTTAAGGCACTGGAGTTGGTGGGCTTTCGAGAAGTATATGTAGGAAGAAATAATTTGCACTTTAATTATTAATGTGCAGATAGGTTAAGACTCTTGGTTACCCATGTCCCTTAATTATGGAACAAAACTTTTTTTTTCCAGAATTTGTTTCATTCTGGTCAAGCCTGGGCTGGAGAAACTATAATGATTGCACATTTGATTTTATGTTTATTGCAGCCCAGAGATAACACCAAAACACTGGAATAACTTCATCCATAGTTACACATAGTGTGTAATTTCTTTATGTAAACAGTAGTTAGACATGAGATTTCTGATGAGGTTATCGCCCCACCCACCCCAAGGAGTATGGTACGACTAGACAATTGTGTTTCACTTCAAAGCTGGAACATGGTTTTGCAATTTTATGAATGTACAAGCACTAACATATATCAGTATTTCCCAAGTAATAGTGTTCTGTATTCTCTTCAAGATGTGTTTTTGGGGGACAGGGTGTATTTTGTCCTATTTTAAAGTAAATTATTTATGTGTTTTAAAAACAAATAACTTTTTCTTATTTGTAGACCTCCCAGGTTACACAGTAACTACAGACCAAATTTGTGAAAAGGAACATAATTACACAAGTTTCTGGAGGATACATGTATTTGCACAAAGCAGTGTATTCAGACCACATGGGTGATGTTAACATACACTATTTGTTTGCTTATTCAGACCCCAGAAACTTATGTTTATTTAAATAAAAACTCAGTAGCTGTCTGAAAACTGGTCTGCACTGTAAGGAGGTGGAACAGAAGTGTTTTGCATTTATTCAGTTTTTTAACTTGTGAAATAAATTTGATTTTTGCAGGGGAGGGAAATCTGTTCAATGGTAGAAATAGAGGATTCAGTATTAGTTTAGCTTAGACTTCCCTCCATTTAAAAATAATGGCCTGAATTTTCAGATTTGAATGTTGGGCAGTTAAATTTACATGTAAGTGCCTAAATAAGTGATTTGAACTAGGTGCCACATCATGGGTTTAAGACTGACTTGAGCAAAACAGTAGCAAAGACTAATACGTAGTTCCACAGGTGTTTGTGGTGAATTATACCTTACACCATATTAACCTACAGTGTTGTATTTATAATACAGAAGTTATCAGATAAACTGAAGTTACAGTGGGGATTTGAAAGCGGTTGCTACAGCAATGAAACTTACTCCTTCCATTGAAGTTTTGCACTGAAAGTGTCATGGCTTGACCTACCTGTTTTTCTTTTATACTGTTTCCTACCAAAAGTCATCCCACATTGGTCCAGCTTGCACTCAAACATGATCTGGACTGCAGTGCTTTATTCTTTAACATAATCTACACGTGTTTCTCTTCTTAACTGTATCCCCCATAGTATCCCAATACCTGATTCAAGATTGTCATTCAATCTGAATGATATGGACAAGCCAAACAATTGTACATCTAATATTTTTACTTACCAGAATATAAGTATCATGTTTGACTTTTTTTTTTTTACAGAGAATACTTCTCTAATTAAATATACAATGGCTTCAAAATTGGCTGCAAGTCAGTATTTGCATCTAATGCTCTACCACTTCACTTTCCCTAAAATGTTCATCCATCAAAGCCTTTTGTCTTCCCAGTTAACCACTGACTCCAGCAGTGCACATGCTAAAGCTAAAATATTGGTGCTATAAATTCAGCTGTTTATAGAAACTTAATTTGCGCATACTGCAAAGTGTACTTAACCAGCTAACATATGTTGGCAGTGGTTAATGTAAAATGGTTTTGTGAGTCATACAAAAAAGCAATTCAGAGAAAGATTTATGTCCCCAAAATGGTTTAAAATATTAGTATTTAAAATTTTAAGCCTTCTTGGCATGTTGGTGACACCACTGTATTTGTGGTTTAGGGACCCAAGATTCATAAGACTTGGTTTTCTTGCTGCTCATTCTAAATACGTGAAGTGGGTTTTTTTGCTTGTTTGAGGTTCTGGAGGGGGAGGTTTGATTTTTGGGAAGGGTGGGGGGGAGGCGTAGGGGTTTGTCATTTGGGTTTTTTTTAGTTTTGTGGGTTTTTTTTAAGAGAGACAGTATATGGTGGTGGTGGAGGAAGAAATTTACAAATACTTATACCTCCCTGAACAATAAAGTGGGGATATCGGGAGCTGTTGGATATTTGGCTTTAGTGCAAAAAAAATGTTTCTAGGTTATAAAATATTTTAAAATTATGACTGTGCAAGAGATCTCTTGTTGTTGTTGTTAAGGTGCTGGAGAGAAAAAAAGTGTGTTTGCATTTCTGTTGTCTTTATGTCACTACTTTTTTTGTGAACAAAGCACATTTATTAAAAAAAAAAAAACACCAAAACTGAAAACTTTTTAAAAGAAATGTGTTCTTTGGGATGGAGATGTCGTCCTTTTTTTTTTTTCCTGTGCAGTGGCTTTGTGCTGAAATCCAGTGAGATCAATGTTTAGTAATTTTCCTTACTGTCAAGAAAATAGTTTTATAGTAAAAATATTAAACTTGGTTCTTGGATTTCAGCTCTTTCATCCCAGCTAGAATTTTGGTTTTCAGAAGGTTTGGGGGGTTCCTCCAGTTGATCACTTGATCCTGCATCATGTTTCTTTTCCTGTTTAGGATGCATTCACTCTAATGCAGTTCCTCTCCTCACTCTGTATGTTCTTCATTTCTTCTCTATCTCCTTGAAATACCTTTACAGCACTCCTTGTATATTGGCCTTTTGAGGTCATTGCTCTGTTTCTCTACATGGTGATTTTAGAGTGGTTGGGAAAGGATAGCAATGGAAAAAGAAGCTAAAGAAGCTCAAAGAACTGAAAATAAAAAGCTCCTACTCAGATCCAGGTCCTAAGAAAATCACATTTCAGTCCCTAACATTGCAGATCCCAGTTGGTATATTCTGGTCTCTTACTTGACAATGAAGATCAGAAAATGAAATTTCACAGCTGTTCTCAGTGTGGCTTCCTGCAGAGTCTTTCTGTCCTTTTCTGCTGTAGGGAGACTTGTTGACTGGCTTTAAAAATGTGATCATTCTAAGTCATCTTAATAATATCTCCATGAATCAGCAGTATATCTTTGATTCCTTGCAGTTGGGATATATATATATTTGGGTTTTCTGCTCCTTTTTCCTCAATTTTCTTCAATTTGTTGTTTGTGTCTGCAGAATAGCAGGAAGATTTATTTTTTTAAGAAGGATTATGTGTCACAAGATTGCACAGAGTTAGGTGTTTGTTTGTTTTACTTTAAGTAAAATACTCTCTCAAAGTTCAATACATAGTTGAAGAGTATTCCTAAATCACAGTTGGACAGATAAACTGCCAATGAATGTCCATGATGCCATAAAGCATCTGAAACAGGTGAGACTTGGTAAGGAACTGAGATTTCCACTGTTCTGCTTGTTAAAGGAAAGCCTCATGTTTTGTTCTTCTTGTCTAACCCATGTAACTTTTCAGCTTGTTAGCCAGTTTTATTTACAATGTGAAGAGGGGTATGGATTTTGGAGATGGCTTTGTTGAGATGCTTGCGGAATGCTGCTGCCGCTGGTCAGCACTCCTGCTTCATGACTAAGGGGATGGAGGGGCTGTTGTGATAAAGGGATTACAGGAACAAGGGATGTGAATCCGCAGCAGGCCAGCCCTCTGACAGTTCAAAGAGCCCCAGTGTTGCAGCTGTCTAAACTTACTCAAAGCCAAGCTATCCTTTTTTTGCCTGTCTAAGCAACGGAACTGCTAGGATCCAGAAACTTCCTACTCTTGCCCAACCCACCTGTGGAGGCCCACTCAAAATATGCATTTCTAATACAAAAGTGTCGTGAAAACACGGTTGCTCAAGACATGTATCTTCTGCATAATATGAGTGTGGTGAAAGCTGCTGTCTGGGAATCACAAGTCAGCCTGGGGCCTGTCGTCCTCCCCAGAGAAAAGGGTTCTGCTAGCAAATGATGGGAAAAGCTCAAGAGGGTTCATTCTGTCTTGTAGCTCTGATTCAAACACTGCTTTCCCTTTTCCTGGTCCTGGTACCAGCTCACAGTGTTTATAAGTATGGGATTGGGCACTGGGGTGTTGTTTTGGGTTTTTAGGTTTGGGGTTTTTTCAATCTTCCAGCCTCTTACCTTGCATGTTTTATGCTCTGCCTATTGCCTAGATAACTACTAGAGTCTAAGAGCAAGACTGCTGCAGGGCTGGAGAGTGCTGATGGGGAGCACTAACAACCCCTCTCTGGCCCAGCCATGCCAGGGGACGTGTAGGTGCCTGTCCTCAGAAGATGTTGGCCTGGCCTCGGGGCAGCTGGTGCAAGGCAGCACAGACCCTGCCGTGGCCTCGTCCTGGCAGGGGTAACACCAGTGCTAGGTCCCCTTTCTTCCAGCACACCGTAAGCCAGATGACTGGGTTCAGCAGCTGGGGTCAGGCCCTGTTGCGGGGGATGTTTCCAGACCAGGCAGCTTCTTGCCCGTGGGGCTGCCTCTCATACCGCAGCTTCCGTGCCTTGCTTAGCCACGGTGGCCACATGCCCAAGGGTGAGGAGGGCTGTCCTCGGCAGCGGCACGGGGTGCTATGCCAGTGTTTACGTTAACAGAACTGGTATTCCCGCCGCAGGAGAGGATTCCCCTGCAGCTTCTCCCTAGAGGCTCCCTTTTCCTCGGACCACCGATCGACTCGTTGCCTGGGGGAGGTGCAAGCCCGGCCCTACCGCCACGGTCAGCTGCG
>VXBZ01005982.1:516372-557172 GCA_013399135.1 Heliornis fulica
AGTGCCTCAGGCCGCGGCGGCGTTTGAGCCTCGGCGCGGCCCGTAGCCTCGCTCAGCCTCGACATGGCGGCGGCGCTGCGCGGGTGGGGTGGGAAGTTTCCGGGACGCCTCTCGAGGTGAGTGTGAGCCGGGACGCCTCGGCGGGGCCCAGCTACCCCTCGGCGCTCGGGCCGCTCTATGGAGCGGGGACCCGTCTCTGCGTCGAGGTGGGGGCTCGCTGGGGCTGCGTGGCCGTCAGCCCCGGGGGAGCGCGGTCGGCCCGGGCCCTGCCCGGGCTGGGGTTCGTCTGCATAGGGCGGCTTCGGGGCGGCAGGTCGCGGTCAGCGACGTTACCGCGTTAGTCCCGCGGCTGGCAGTGGCCGCTCCGCGGAGCCAGGTGGCCTCGCTAAACTTGCCGGGCCAGCAGCCGGTGCTTCGGCGGGTGCTCACCCTTTGGGGGGCTCGGTATTGGCAGCCAAGAGACAGCGGCGTCTTCATCTGGGGTTTCGGGCTGCTGGTCAGTGTGTTAGCTTGGTACGAGTGTTGATTTAACAAGAGTCTCGTGGAGTTGCCTAAAAAAAGAAGTGCTAAACTGATAGAACTGAAGGGAAGGAGCGGTGGTGTTCTCAATGGGCTTCACCTGTACTTTAAACAGACTGCAATTAAATTACTGAACCAACTTTGGGTTTTGGACTTACTTATTTTTCTCCCACGTTGTTAGACAAGTTAGGGTAAAATTTACTTTAGGAAGGGTGTTTCTTAAAGTAAAGGAAAGCTCTTGGACAGGTTTGTCCTCTAAATCTCCACTTAGACTCCTGGATTTGAGAAAGAGCACGTTTGCAGAATACTTAAAAGTGGGTTTACTTGTTCTGCTTTAGATCCAAATGTGGTTTGCGCAGGTTCTGCAACCTGAAACTTAAAGGCAGATCATTTAAAAAAGAAACACAGCAGTACCCACCCCATCCTCCGCCCTCTCCACCCCAATTTTGAACAGTTGTCTGAGCAGTCAGTCTTAACAGAATTTAGTAACTAGTAGTGATGTTTTAAATAATAGATACAGAAGTTTCCCATTAAAAATTACTGAATTGCTGTGTTACATTTATTTGGTAATGCCTATGTGTTGGGATGCATTAGTCCTGAAAATGCCTTTTCTTTTCAGAAAAAAAAAACCAAAAAACAAACATGTCTTTTGGTTAGAAGACAATTAATAGTGTGGTTGAGTAGACCTTTGTGTTAATTGTCTAAGAAGATCAGGAAGAGGAGGTTGCATTCATGGTCAGATCTGTCATTTTGTGAATACTTTTTGTTTGAGCAGACTTCACATCTTTCCACTAGGAACAAGCATGTTCTCTCACCTCAACACCCAGGGCAGCACATGGGGGGGCAGCAGCAGTGGAGTTTCTCTTCCCTGTTTCTCACGATGCAATGGCAGCAAACCTCTGTCTACTGGGCACAAGCTGAAGCAGTCAGAGTATCTTTCTGCCAGAGTGGCTGCTTGCCTTCAGGGGAGTTTGCCAGTGTAACAATCCCACCAGAAAATAATTCAGCGACACTAACAAAAGTTTAAACCTTTTGTTTAAACAAAAGTTTAGGGGAGATGTTCCGCCCTTGGCGTTTGAGCCAGCCTGCTGACTTCCAGGAGGCTGTTGTCCAAACAAGCAGTGTTAGCTCCTTGACTTCCAGAAAGGCTCAGCAATCAAGGCAACAGGATGGCATGGCAGGTGTGTTTTGGTGGAGCAGCAGTCACACATTAATGCTGTATGTCAAAAGGAGAAATAGCATTGTCTACGCTCGATGATCTTAAAGGTCTTTTCCAGCCTAAATGATTCTATGATTCTACTCATGATTTGAAAGAGAGATAACTAGGGGTGAAGGATGCGTGTAGGTGTTGGAATAAATGGGTCAAGTTGTCCATAAAGTGAATGTTGAGTGCAGTACAAGAAAAAGAGCTACCAGAAACTGTTCAAAGATACCTGACATGTTGTAACCCTGAATACAATAGGTAGCTTTGGGCAGTGTATAGCTGTATGAAGTAGAAGACAAAGGTTGAGAAGAACAGTGAGTATATTATCAATCAAGCAAGAGGAGGAATATTACAAGATCTTAAGCATCAAGTTTGTATGTATAAAACAATGAGTAATGTAAAAATGCACAGTTAAAATCCAAAGAATTTGCAATGGCATCATGTAATAGCCATTTGCTTTAAGCATGTGGTGTGTGTTCTGTTACTGTTCAGCAGACTTCTAATGCATAGTTCTTCCAAGTACTATCTGCATCATTTTTAGGTATTTAGTGTAATCTGAAAATGTGTGCTGAGTTTATTACTATGTTACATGTACGTTGGTAATTCAAACAAAAGGATTTCTTAAGGCCTAGTGGGTTTTACACTGGGTGTCAGTCTTCAGCAAATTACTTTTTCTTTTGTTGTTCACTGGTTTAATAAAATTTAAAAATTAAGCAAGAATAAAGTCAAAGTTTTGAGTTGCAGTGCCATTTCATACCCTACCCCCAGCATTATAAATGACAGCAGTAAGCTCTTGCACTCTGATACTGTTAACTCTTCAGAAGGCTCTTCAAGATGAGCTATTTGGGAATTGCTTATGTGCAAACTCAGTACGATTAAACACCAGTGAGATTGCAGTGGTCTTTGTGCTTCAAAACTGAGTTCAGACCAGGAAGACATTTATCCCTTAAGGTACTAATGATCTCCAGTGGGAGCTCCCTAGCCAGGTTTTCTTACAAAATTCCCCCTAAAAGCATTGCTGTCTGTTCCTATGAAATATTGAAAAGAGAACTGTGTCAATTGGAGCCAAATCCAGCTGGCGACTGGTCACCAGTGGTGTTCCCCAGGGCTCGGTGTTGGGACCAGTTCTGTTCAACATCTTCATAGATGATCTGGACGAGGGGATTGAATGCACCCTCAGTGAGTTTGCAGATGACACCAAATTGGGTGGGAGTGTCGATCTGCTGGAGGGTAGGAAGGCCCTGCAGAGGGATCTGGACAGGCTGGATTGTTGGGCTGGGGCCAACAATATGACGTTCAACAAGGCCAAATGCCGGGTCCTGCACTTTGGTCGCAACAACCCCAGGCAACGTTACAGGCTTGAGCAGGAGTGGCTGGAGAGCAGCCTGGCGGAAAGAGACCTGGGGGTGTTGGTTGACAGCTGCCTAAACATGAGCCAGCAGTGTGTCCAGGTGGCCAAGAGGGCCAATGGCATCCTGGCTTGTATCAGGAACGGTGTGGCCAGCAGGACCAGGGAGGTGATAATCCCCCTGTATTCTGCACTGGTGAGGCCTCACCTCGAGTACTGTGTTCAGTTTTGGGCCCCTCACTTCAAGAAGGATGTTGAGGTTCTGGAGCGTGTCCAAAGAAGGGCAACGAGGATGGTGAAGGGTCTGGAGAACAGGCCCTACGAGGAGCGGCTGAGGGAGCTGGGGTTGTTTAGTTTGGAAAAGAGGAGACTGAGGGGAGACCTTATTGCTCTCTACAACTACCTGAAAGGAGGTTGCAGTGAGGTGGGGGTTGGTCTCTTCTCCCCAGTAACAGGTGGTAACAGTTATTACTGTTACTAGTAACAGTTATTTCTGTTACTAGAACTAGAGGTTACTAGAACTAGAGGAAATGGCCTCAAGTTGCGCCAGAGAAAATTTAGGTTAGATATTAGGAAGCACTTCTTTACTGAGAGAGTCATCAAGCACTGGAACCGTCTACCCAGGGAGGTGGTTGAGTCCCCATCTCTTGAGGTGTTTAAAAGACGGGTAGATGCAGTGCTTGAGGATATGGTCTAAGGGTAGACTTGGTGGCGGTAGGTTAATGCTTGGACTGGATGATCTTAGGGGTCATTTCCAGCCTTAAAATTCTATGATTCTATGAATTAAGTGGATCTGTGTAGGATAAGCTTATGTTTGAAATACTGTGTTTACCCTGATTGTTTGGTTTGCTTTTGAGGGGAAAAAAAAAAGCAGGTGAAAATGAAGGTTTTGATTGTACGTTGAGAAAAGTCTTAATATTGTGTCTGAAAATGTTGCCTAATCAGATCCTACATCTGTGTGTCTACCCTCCTTCTGCAAAGTGGAGATAATGATAGTACCCTTTTCCGTGATCTACTGTGGTTTTATGCTCATTAGCTGATAATGGAGTTGTTTTTGTAAATCCTGTAGCTATTTGACTACTAAAAAAGAAGTAAAAGCATACTGAAAAGGTTTAGTATAAAGTGAGAATTTACTAAATGAAGTAAAGTGAAGCAAAACGATGTTTTAAAATCATATTAAAATAGTTTAGAAGGTAATGGATATCATAGGAATATTTTGGATAGGTGTAGATATCCAGTGGAAGGTTTTTGTGGAGAAAAAAAAAAAAAGCACAGGTCAGGTTTGGCTTATCTTTTCCTCTGGTTCATGTTAAGAAATAAGATTTATGCAAACCTTCTTTTATATTGTTTTTAATAATGACTCTGATTTGGATGGCCTTAGCAGCACACTTAGTTGATCTTTATTAATGTGTTTTTTAACTTAGATGTAACTCACTGGGGAGAAGGGATGTGTCATGTCTATGTTGTGTAGGATTAAAAGGAATTATTTGTCACTAATGCTTCTTTTAATTCTTCTTCCAGGACTTCAGTGATTCTGGACCACTGTTTCTGAAATGATATTACAGAAGGCAGCTGTTGGATTTTGGTTTTTGTATGAATCCCAAATATTTAGTTCCAGTCAAGTGGGTAAAAGCCCCTAACTTCAGTTTTCATGTGTAGGTCACTGCGTTACTGTGTTAGTCATTGTCTCTATGCAGCAATGACAAGGCTAGAAGAAGCAAACAGAGAAGTGAGCATGCATTCCTCGGTCAGATACCTTGGCTATCTTGCCAGGATCAACTTACTGGTTGCCATTTGCATGGGCCTTTATGTCAGATGGGAAAAAACTGCGGATGCACTTATTTTGGTAATATTTATTCTGGGGCTTTTTGTTCTTGGAATTGCCAGCATACTGTACTACTATTTTTCAATGAAAACAGCAAGTCTGAGTCTCTCCAATCTTTGGTTTGGTTTTTTGCTTGGCCTTCTCTGCTTTCTTAACAATTCTGCCTTCAAAAGAGATGTGAAAGCAGAAGCTACTAAATACTTACTCCTTTCGGCCATTGTTTTAAGGATATTATGTGCTTTGGTTGAGAGAATTTGTGGTTGCGTCCATCATCGACCAACTCTGCTGACAACAGTTGAATTTTTGGAGCTAGTTGGATTTGCAATTGCCAGCACAACTATGCTGGTAAGGGAATCGATGAATATTATTCTTTTGGTCATGGCTTTGGCCATGTTGATTATTGACTTACGTATGAAGTCTTTTTTGGCAATTCCAAATTTGGCAATTTTTGGAGCCATTGCATCCTTGCTCTTTTTTCCATCACTGCAGATCCCCACAAACCCGTTTGCCTTGGCGTGTTTCTTCAGCTGCCTGATTTCAGATCCCCTTCTCGACGTTTACTTCAGTGGACTTTCAGTTACTGAACGATGGAAGCCCTACTTGTACCGTGGCAAAATTTGCAGGCGGCTTTCTGTCATCTCGGTTGGGGTCATTGAACTAATCTTTTTCATTCTTGCAGCCTTTAAGCTACGTGATTTGGATCTCTGGTATTTTGTGATACCCGGGTTTTCTATTTTTGGAATTTTCTGGATGATCTGTCATGTGATTTTTTTTATAACACTCTGGGGATTTCACACCAAACTAAATGACTGTCACAAGGTATACTATACCCACCGTGCAGAGAACAACAGCCTTGCCAGAATCATGGCATCCAGAGGAATGCGTCACTTCTGTTTAATTTCGGAACAGCTAGTGTTCTTCAGCCTTGTTGCGACTGCTGTTTTAGGAGCCGTTTCTTGGCAGGTAAATAATTATCTCTGTATCTTGATCTCCCTCTTGAGAATGCTCCTGAGATGTGTTGACTCCTAAAAATTCGTGTGGTACTTGATGGTGTGCTGTGGCTCAGCAATTCAGAGTTGGAACCCTTGGCTCCAAATTTAACACTTCGTGCTGACCCGTTAAGGCAATGGGAACATAAGAGCTTCTTTACATAGGCAAAATGGAAAGCATTAATGCTTCCAGGGCAAAAGAAGTTTTTGAGTATATTAAGTTCATTTCATTATTGACAAATTTATTTTGGTTTTGAATTCCTTGTGCTATACATGTACCCAGCCCCCTGAGCTGGAAGACAGACAGGGAACAGAATGAAGCCCTGATAAACGAAGGGGAAATGCTTTGTGATCTGCCACACCACTTAGACACACATGTCTGTGGGTCCAGATGGGATGCACTAAGTATGATGGGATACTGAGTGAGTTGCTGGAAGTGCTTAGCAAGCCACTGTGCAGCATTTATTGGCATATATCAGCTAACCAGTGAGGTCTCAGTTGGCTAGAAGTTAGCCAGTGTGATGCCTATCTACAAGAAGGTTCGTAAGGAGAATCAGGCTGGTCAATCTGACCTCAGTGCCAGGGAAGGTTATGGAACAGATCATCTTGAGTGCCATCAAGTGCACATACAGAACAACCAGGTGATCAGGCCCAGTCAGCATGGGTTCATGAAAGGCAGGTCCTGCTTGGCTAACCCGATCTCCTGTGACAAGGTGATCTGCTTAGTGGCTGAGGGAAAGGCTATAGATCTTGTCTACCTGGACTTAAGTAAAGGGAAATGGTTGTCCCCCTGTACTCAGCACTGGTGAGGCCTTATCTCAAGTCCTATGTTCAGTTTTGGGCCTCTCACTAGAAGAAAGACATTGAGGTGCTGGAGCACGTCCAAAGAAGAACACTGAAGCTGGTGAAGGGTCTACAGCACAAATATTATGAGGGGCTGCTGAAAGAAGTGAGTATGTTTAGTTTGGTAGAAAGGAGGCTGAAGGGAGACCTTATAGCTCTCTGCAGCTACCTGGAAGGGAGTTGTAGTGAGTTGGGTGTTGCTGTCTTCTCCCAAGTAACAAATGATAGGACAAGGGGAAATGGCTTCAAATTTTACCTGGTAGGGCATTAGGAACAATTTCTTCATCAAAAGGGTTGTCAGGCATTGGAACAAGCTGTGCCAGGAAGTGGCTGAGTCACCATCCCTAGAGGTATTTAAAAGATGATGATTAAAAGATGTGATGCTTACGGACATGGTTTAGTGGTGGACATGGCAGTGCTAGGTTAGCAGTTGGACTTGGTGATCTTAAAGGTATTTTCCAACCTAAGTGGTTCTGTGATTCTATGAAAATTTGTTTTCAGAGTAAATCAGTGTAGAGCCCTGTTAATGCTCACTGTATTGAGGGCTTTTCTTTTTGGCTGTTCTAATTGAATCAAGGCAAATTCATGTTTTGAGAATGAATTTTTTTTTAGTCATTTTGCTTTGCATTTAACCATTAATGTGGAGTTAGGGGTCAGCTGATAAACAGTTAGATTGTTGTTATAGCATGTGCTCTAAATGTCTTATTTTCAAGTCTGGTTATGCACTATGGAATATGTCCCCTGAGATACTGGTTCTTAAAATCATGGATCAATCTGTGACTTTTCTTTCCATTTCTGAGTTAAGGGCGTTTAGCAGAAAACATACATTTCCCACAAAGTGCTTGTTCAGTGCCTGAGTTGAAGTACATTGTGCGGTGGCAAAATTGCAGCAGGGGGAAGGGGAGTTTGGTGTCAGTTTTCTATTTTTATCTAAATATCTGGCCTAAGCCCCAACTATAACCATTGTTGTACCCATGCATTTTTAAATTAATTGCATATATGTTTATATATATAATATTATATAAAAATTATACATTTGTGGCAGATTCAGTTGACAGAAATGTCTCCATAGGATTTCCAAACCAATTTGCTGCCCATTCCTGCATGTTTTATTTGGTTTTGAGGTTTTTTTGTTTGTGTGTTTGGTTTAAGGGTGGTTTTTTGGTTGTTTTTTTGGTTTGGGTTTTTTTTCTTTCTTTTTTTTCATGAAGAGCATTAGAGGTCAGCAGACAAGCCTGGGTACTTTTGCTCTTTCTTTGGAAAAGTGTCAGCACACAGCTGTAGTGACAAAAGGAAGAAGTAGAACCAAAAAGAAGCAGAGAAAAGAAATCCCCAACCTGTATTTATAGAAAGGGAAGGTGCTAATGTGCTGAAAGAAATGGAAAAGTGGTTTGGGAGGAAGAAGTATTAAAGATGGACTGGCAGCATGCTAATACTGGTTACTTCCATACTTTTCCTTCTGAGACTTGGGTGATTTTATCCAAATCTGTAACATTTATATGCTGGATGACTGTTTTTCAGTAAAAGTGATTTTTTACCATCTCTGTCAGTCATTGATTCATCTATCCTTGCCCTCCTCCTAACATACTGAGGCACCTTAGTTAGTTATTACTAAGTTTTAAAATTACTTTAATGGAGTCATCCCACCTAGTTACACCTAACAAAGCAGTCAGGGCAAAGCATGGAAGCTGTCCAGGTAGAGAGGTAGGTTGTTTTGGGGACACACAGAGCCTGTCTGCAGGGAGTTAACCACCAGGCTGGGACAGGATCTCCTGCTGTAGCCCTTCAGCGGAAGAGCTCCTCTCCCCATGCCATCTGTTCAAAGCACACAGGCGCTTGCTTCCTTCAGAGCTACTTCCTTACTGCAAGCTGTCTGTGTCAGCGAGGAGCACTGGATTCGTACCCAGCTTGCTACTTTTTTCTCTTTACATTGATTGTTAAATCATAATTTTTTCCTGTTTCTGTTCGCCACCCCGAAATAACTGCAGCTGTTACCAATTTTCAGGCTTCTCTGATTCTGAAGAAGTGTGTGGGTGTTGTGGACTGACTTCTGCAGGACTGTTTGCAAGAAGCAAACTGACAATGTCTCTCAAACCTCAGTATTTGCTACTGGCTCATTTCAGTTTCTAGCGTCCTGTGTGTAAATAAGATAAGTTCTTACTCATCACCTGTCTGCTGGGTTGTGTATTTGCCTATTTAATTGGAAAAAAGTAATTGTGGCAAAAGTGAAAAGCATCAGACCAAATACTTCCACTTTTCCATAAATTCAGGGTTTTTTCATTATGATCATTTAGTTTTAGTAGATAATTACATATACCATGTGTTTATAGAAATCAGTTAAGATTATGAATGCTATTGTCTCCGACTAAAATGATTTCTATTCAGAAGATGTTGTGAAGTTTGCCTTGCAGATCACTGTACCTATTCCATCCGTTGTCAGAAAAAGAAATACTTTATCAGACCAAGCCAGAACATAATTTAGTTAATGGATGTATCATTTATTTTAGCAGTTGCAAGATACTGTTGCCTTTCCTGTGTTTTTCTGGATACTGTCAGGTTTCAACGTAATCTTCAAAATAATAAAGCATTGATGTGTGAGTACACAATTTACCCTCTTGCAGAGCACTTGGGATTTTCCCAGAGGTTTAAGGAAATCAGTGTTCTTCATGGGGTGATTCAAGGCCCCAAGACTCAACTTTAGAATCCTTTGCTGGATTTTTGAGTCTGCTGTTTCAGAAGGTCTAATAAGCTCAAAAGTAATGCAGAAAATAAGCTGCTCCGGTGAATGTGTACTTTCCCATTGATGATTCACATGTAATGTAACAGTTAAAGAGACAAATCAGACTGTCAGAGAACACTCCGCCTTTCCTCTTTGAAAAGCAGTAGTTACTGCTAAATACTTTGTGTGTTGGGATTGTAGGGTTTTGTTTGGGTTGGTTTTAAGAAAACTTTGCAACAGGCAAAAGTTGGTGACACCAGTATATGGTAGAAAGATATCTTGGGCTGTGTGTGATGCCTTTCTAAGAAAAAATCATCTTAATGTTTATTAGTAGCCAAAAAGCCAAATGAAATATTGTGAATTTTGTGGAAAGGAGTGGAGGTATCATTATGCCACTGTATAAATCCATAGCGTCCGTATTTTGAGTAACACTCCAATTCTTACTTTCCATCCTAAACATAAGGAAACGGGCAGGTTCAGAGAAGGGCAGTGAGATTCATTATAAGCATGAAGCATTTGCTGAGGTTTATATACTGTATGGAATCCACAGCTGTCTCAGGAAGTCCTTGAGCCACCAGTGGTTGGAGTACTAGGAAACATACATGCTCGTACTGTCTTTCCAGTCTTTCCTAGGCATCCATTTGGCCACCATGGAGACAAGACATTCTTCTAGATAGACCATTGGTGCAGCCCAGTATAGCCACTCTTACATTCTTACATTATGGAGTTATTTTTTTTTAACTTACATTTTAAATGCCTTTTTTCCTTACGTCTCTTAGGAATGCTGAGTATTCCTCAGTCACCAGTTCCTGAAAATGTGTTCGCTCTTTTCAAAATAATTTAAAACATTTTTCTTCTGGGTAAGATAGCAGTTTTCAGGCTCTGCAACTTCAGTTTAGGATTTATGTAGTCATTTTAGTAAGTGCTAATTATATTTGAAATCTGTTAAGTGTCACCTGGAAGGTGAAGCATTTTTTATTTATGCCTTTCCTCACTCTGAGGATGTACTGAAAGCTTGTTTAATGGCACTGCATTTGGTAAGAGAGGTGGCTTGAAATCGCTGCCTTGTCTGCCATTTGACCTCTTCTATAATGAATAGAATTGGCTAAAAACCTGAGCCGTGGGAAGGTGCTTACGAACAGTCAGCTATAAATAATTACCTCCAGCATATAAAAAGTCTAGCTCAGCTCTATGTGTGAGGTTACAGCCAGGAATGGGGTGGTGGAAGGGAGGGAAAGTTTCATGGAGAACTTTGTTACTATCACATTACATATGCCCTTTTAACATTTTTAATAACTAGTATCTGTGCATCATCTAAATCTCCAAGTGTATGAAAGGTCAAGACCTAAAGAGGCAGTTGTCTGCTAATTGGTGCCTGGAAGTATCCTATTTGATTAAAATTGCCAGAAAAATATCAAATCTGCTTTTGTGGAAGAGCCTTTAAAGTGAGGTCAGTTAACTCACTGTTGCACACACAGTAGTTTTGTGACATGTACAGAATTGTTGAGGCTGAAAGTCCTGTTAGCCAGGGACCTTTCTTTAAGGGTAGCTTAGCCCTTGTAATAAGCCAGGGGTTGAAAGTCTCTCTTCCTGGCACTTCAAGATGTGCTCGGGACGAGTTGTGGCTTCTAAAAGCAGAGTCTCCCTCTGACAGGCTAAGCTTTAAATGCAAAGAGCAGAATCATCAGGTGTGTCTGTAACTGGAGGATAAGCTTGGGAAGTCCGAGAAGCATAAAAGTAATTTGTGGAAACTGGGTGCATTCAGAAATGGAGTGACAGCTTTTCAGTGTGGACACTGCCTCTGGGAATAATCCCTGCTTTAGCTGGAGTGGAAAGACACCATGACTTGTCAGTAGGAATACTTGCAGGAACCTTTCCTTGGAAAGTCTGCAGGAAGTGTTCTGCACCTGTCTTCACTTCTGTGTGGGTAATTTCAGTCAGATCAATAGACTCTTAAACTCCAGGTTACTCATTTCAGCAATTACTCATGTACCTGTCCATAATTAGGCTCTTGGATGGGACAAGATCCAGCAGAAGTCTCTGCCTTTACTTCTTTCAGAAGCAAATAAAATGACAAAAAATTTGCAGATGGAGGTCTTGGAATTAGCAAGCAAAGATCTTGAAAAGGTTTGGAGGAATGCTTTTCTCAGAAATTTTAAATCAGCTTTTGTGAAACACTCTATGTCAAGGTAACAGTACAGTTTTACTGAATTACTGGTCAAAGATGGTGATTATCCCTGGCAGACCTGTATTTAATATTTCCAAGAGAAAAATGAACTATGTCAGAGACAGGTAAAGTAATGAAGTACTTTGAGTACATTATTCTTGTTTTTACTGAATTTTATGGGTTCGTAAAATAACAGAATTCATAATATGCTTGGATACTTGCACTGAAATGGACAGTACTATTGAACTTGTATTATTAATGGCAGAAAAGTTAGTTTACTGCATGCATGAGTATTTTCTTGTTTTGGGGAGTTGGTGATTTTATAGTCTTTATAGTGGCGTGATTGCCTGCTGTTTCTTGAAAGTTCAGTTTACAATTGAAAATGGTGACTTTTTAAATTTCTCTAAAAGCCAGATTATTTTCTGAATAGCAATAAGTTTTTTAGGTAACATCTATATTTACTTGCACATATTTATGCTAACATTACAGATTAAATAACTTTTTTTTAATGTAAATCCTGTCCAGTCTTTCTCCTTCATTTTCCCTAGCTTTTCTTCCTGGCAAATCTCAGCCAACTTTTATTGTCTGTCATTTAAGCCAGAGGAAAGAAGGGTTTTTTGGGGGGTTTTGGTTTTGGGGTTTTTTTTTACCTTTTCCACGTAATTTGAAGTGAGATCACACTGTATTTCCTAAATATTCATCTAGAAGAACAGAGACAAAGGCAAGAAAACTTCAAAGACTAAAAGATGGAATGGCTTCTTATATTTTCAGTGGGATTGCCGAGATGGTCCCTGTCTTTGGTTTGCTTTTTCAGCAGTCTGCAGTCTCTGGGCACCCAGAGTAAAGGGATGTACTCAGTCTGAGATTGCCAGTGCAGTCAAAAAAAAAGAATGGAAATAGGTTGAACAGATGAAAGAACAAAATCCCTTTCTGGCTCCACCCATGCACCGATGGCCATCTGCTCCATTAAAGACCAGTCATCAAATCCTTTGGATTTAGTAAAGCACTGACAGTCTCCACCTGGCATTTTAACTGTTATCTTAAATGAGGAACCTATTTTCATTCAGATTTACAGTAATTACTAGCTTAATTAGATATTACGTTTTGCAATTTGAAGTTCCTATAGTTTGTATTATGCCACCAGTCACGTTTCGCAGCACTGGATTAAAATATTTTCTTACTAAAGAGCCGCTTTAAATATCAGCGATAACTCTTCTATCTCTTCTAAATCAAAACTGATGAAAAAGTTCTGACAGCAAGTGCCAGCATCTTTATACTAAATAGATGTCTACATGTGTAAAGTATTCATACTAACTTTACATTCCTACTTCTTAGCATAAGGTGGCCACTAAACGAAGATGAAGTTGAACCTTCAGGTGGAGCTGAGTTAATTCATAAGACTGAAGAACATAGAATCATAGAATCATAGAATTTTTAAAGCTGGAAATGACCCCTAAGGTCATCCAGTCCAACCATTAACCTACCGCCACCAAGTCTACCCTTAGACCATGTCCTCAAGCACATGTTTCCCATCTCTATTCAATATTTTGTACAAACTTAAAGCAAGATACAAGGTGGATCACTGAGATAATACTTTCTGTGTATTTTCCTTATCTCAGAAGTACTTTATGATTTTTTTGCCAGTATCTTCATATTAGTAAGAATATTTTCTAAAGTTAAATGTAAATATTTTTCTGGATGTCAGATTCAATCAGAAGCTATTAATCTTTGTGATGATCTCAAGGTGTTTTGTTGTACAACACCCTGTAGGCTTAATAACTTCTATGAGTTTCAGAGGATTAAGGGAATGCAGGGATTGTTTAGAGTAACATGGAACATTGTAAGAAAACTACAGTAAAATTATCTAAAATAATAACATAGTATTCTATGTGATAAGATAACTGTAGTTTTCATGGGCAAGTGTAGTTTTTATTTCGTAATGTGTTCACTGTTACCAAAACAGTAATGCAGTGTAAGGGCAGTTCATCAAGATCCAAGAAAAGTCGTACTTATATATGGTGGAAAAGCTTAATTTGTCATAAAAGTGCATTATGATACTTTCTGGTCTGTATGTTCAGACTTTCTAAGGTTTAGAAAATCCCCTAGCAGGTCATGAATGGGAAGCTTTTCCTGACAAGCTCTTGTAATTTCTGCAGGATCCAGGTCTTCCTTTTTATCTTTTTTTTTTTTTTAAGTTGAAGCAAATTATTATTCAGGTATCTGCAGTTACAAAAATAAGCCTCCAGATCTTGAAACTACTTTAGCTAGAGAGCTCCACTGATTCACCAAAGTCTGATATTTTACAAGGTTTCTATAGAATGGAGAGTAGCCAGATCTCTGTAAATTTTTATGTTGCTGCTCTGTGTCCTTTTCATTTTCAGAGTGCATTTGGAAAACCAAGCACTTTCTGCTGAAACATTTGAAACAAAAATTGCATTGTCTTAATTACAGGATTTTTTTTTCCCCTCCTTACTGACAACAAAAGAAGTTGAGGTTGCACCGTAATTGTTACATGCTTTTAAGCTTTCCTGTCTTCTGATGATTTCAGGTAATTGTATGGATTTGGGGGAAATTAATTCTGAAAGTCCTTGTTCTCTGACACAGAACTTGAATGTGAATGCGTCTCTGCACTTGTTGTCAGCATATTCCATCCTCCCACTCACTCATTGATCCTGACCCCTGAGTGCAGGCAAGACAGGGTCAGGGAGAAGTGTAGATCTGTGATGATGCAAAGTACCTTCTGAGATGGCTAAAAAAACGATGTTTGTAAAAGCAGTTGTTAATTTCCTTTAGTGTATGTGCACTTCCCAGGCATGCATTGCTCCTGGCTTAAAATCATTAGCAGAAAACACCCAATTCCATTATAGCACATGGGATCGTCTTGCAGTATTAACACTGGCATTATCACCTACTGATGGGTTCCATCCAAACCGCTATTTGCAAGTCAGCGAGCATATTGATTGCACTTTTATTTTAAGGTGTGCGGGGCTATGCGCAATAGGAAGTTCTCTGTGGCTGTTCTGTGAGGTGTCCTGATATCTGCTCAATGTCATGTCCTCACGTCCTTGAGAGCTAGAAGCTAAATAAATAAACTTCACATTTGACATGAATTGTATAAAGCAAAGTAGGAGCTGGGTAAGTTTTATAGTGGTTTCAGAAGTTGAGACTTGAGAATAATGCTATCAGTTAACACTTATTTGAGAATAGTGACACCACTTAATAATGTTTATCAGTTAATATCAGATTCTGGTGTTCATTTGTGGTTTAAGGTATTGCTGACACCATTTCAAGGACACAGGTGAATTCTAACAGCAAACAGTATTCTTCCTTAGGGCAGGAAGCACATTAGGCAAAGCTGTTCTTTCAGACTAAGTCGTGTAATGTTTACCTTAAATGTTTAAAAGCTGAATGTAGTTGAGTGCTATGTGCCAACTGATTAGTGTAGGTGTCATTTTATTCAGAATAATTTTCTTTCCAAGTTACTAATAGCTTTGTGTGTTAAGCTGAGCTACCTGCCCACATCAACTCGCTGTTGAGTGTTGAACAATAAGGCGATTTCCAGACTTTTAAGACACATTAATATTGTAGATTTGTGCAAAGAGGGTGTATATAGCACTGAAGGGGTCAGAGACCACAGGGCTGTGCTCAAGGCAGAAATCTGTAGCTGTGAATGTATTTCCTTTGCTACATAAAACCATTAATATTTAATAACTGCACCATTGATATTAAAGTTCTTGCTTAATTATATATTGTAATACTGTTTCTACTTTACCTAAAGCATTTAATGCCTCATTAAATGCAGTCACATCATATTAAAATAATTAAAATGTACCTGTATCTGTCCTGCCCCTCACTGACAGCTGGCATTTCAGAAGTCCATTTTTGTTTTACCAGCACTAATGGTTGAGACATAACTTTTGAATTTATTTTTCTTTTCCCCCAAATCATCTATGTATCAATGATTCTTTTCCAAAACTGTTTTTTACCTACAGAACAGGAAAGCTCAGCACACAAAGCACAAAGCTGTGTGAATGCTGCAAAGTCCTGTAGTGGATGTTCCTTCTCATCTGATATTTATGGAGCTGATAAAGAATTATGGTTTTATCGGCAGAAATGTTCATGATGTTCTCACAAGTCACCTTTATTTTTTGCTCTTAAGCAGGAATAGTTAAATCTGTATTTTTTATGATGCAGTATAGTAGTACATAATATTCTGTATTCTGTGCTGTACTTCATCCTGTAGATATTTAGAGATATACTTATTTCTCACACATACATGACTTTGTGGCATTTGTGGCGTTTGATTTTCCTGCTTAGATGGATGAAGTTATGCTGTTATCAAGGCTTTTAAACTTAAGTCCTGTGTTGGTGTTTACAAATGCATTCCTTACAGAAGAGTGATCCCTTTTTACAAGCCACCTTCCTCTCCAAACCCAAAAACTGGCCTCTCATTTGTCTTCACTGGGTAGTATGTGGGAAAATAAGTATACCTTACATATAACAACTTGCATGTTTCAGGACCCAGTTATGCTTGATCAAACGCATATTATAAATCATTGATCATGAAACCATAGCCAACAGGTAAGAAGGATTTTTAATGCAATATTTAAATCTCTGTTTTCTTTGTAGCCAACCAATGGGATCTTCATGAGTACCTTTCTCATCGTTTTACCTCTGGAGTCCATGGCTCACGGGCTTTTCCATGAACTGGGGAACTGTCTGGGAGGAACGTGTGTTGGGTATGCTGTTGTGATTCCCACCAACTTCTGCAGGTACAGTGAGAGTGTAAGCGTACTGTTAGCTCATAGAGACAGCAGTGCAGGGCATTGCTGGTATTTTTCAATCATTGCATACAAATTTAAATAATAGGCAGGTTTTGTATTTTTCCTTCAGAAATAATAGAAATTATTCCATAAAGAATAATTCCAACTCTGCCTTCTTATATGTATTTAATTTACTTTTAGCAAGATAATTAATGCTTTAAGCACCAATCACACATAGGCAGATTCCATAGGTCAGTATCTCGCCCAAAGGAGGATTGGCACGTTTGATGGAGTGCAGGTATTTTATAACATGAGATGTAGCAAACCAATCAACTTGCTATAAAAGAACTTGAATTCTATTAATTGAGATGTGTTTTCCATTTAAAGGAGGGTGGTATTAGATTTGTAACTGGACTATGTGTCAGTTATTGGAATTGTGAATTTACCAATGATTTTTGTTCCAGTGTAAATATTACCTCATTAGAAATGCGTCGGCCTGGAGGGATCGTACTGTTGTTAACTGCCCATTTGTGTGTTTTTCTTATAAACTTTAAACTTGCACATACTACTTTAGCTGTATAATTAAAACTATGTGCACACTTTTTTTGTTGTTGTTGTTGTAAACGACAAACAGGAGTTATCTAAGTTCTTTGTTGTATTTACAAGAGAAACAGAGTGATAAGTTGAAATAAGAAGCTTAAAAATAGAACAGACCAGTTCATGAGAACTGCCCAACTTGCAGTATGTATAAAGGATTTGGCGCATAGGGGAAAAAAAATCACCGGCAAAGAAACAGAAGGTAGTGTGCTGATCTTGGATCACTGTGCCTTAAATAGTGTGAAATACTGTGAAAACATTTTCTGAGCTTTAATCTAGTCTTTTACAGAATGCATGTAGTCAATTATTGTTAGGGATAAAAAGGTAAATTTTCAAAATTTACATTACAATACAGTAGA
This sequence comes from Heliornis fulica, assembly GCA_013399135.1. Lineage (NCBI taxonomy): Eukaryota > Metazoa > Chordata > Aves > Gruiformes > Heliornithidae > Heliornis > Heliornis fulica. The sequence goes on from VXBZ01005982.1 coordinate 533,706, forward strand.
AATAAGTATTTTTTGTTTCCATGGCAATAATTTTATTCTTTCATTGTATTATATTGTTTTGGTTCTGGCAGTTCCTTTTTCTGAGTGAACGAAACAAAGCAGCTGTTTAGGACCTGACAGAATTAACAAAGGCTGGTAGTTTCATTAATGGGCCCTGTCTTTACTTGCTAAGACAATTGGAAATGATGATGTGTGTAATAGAATTGTAGTAGTGGAACAGTAGCCGTCATAAAGTAACTAGACAGGTGAGGAAGTGAGATACAGTAATTTGAATTGTTTATGAACTGTACATTTCCAGTAAATGTGAATTTAAAATTCTCTGCTTCTTCATAGCAGAGAAAATATGCATAGGGAAAAAACCCAAACCTGACAGCTGCTGAAAGTCGACCAAGTATGCAATAATTACAAATCACAATCATAGCTGTTTTTCGTTTTAGTCCTGATGGCCAACCAACTCTCCTTCCCCCGGAGCATGTACAAGAGTTAAATCTGAGGTCTACTGGCATGCTTAATGCCATCCAGAGATTTTTTGCATATCACATGATTGAGACATACGGCTGCGATTACTCTACCAGCGGGCTGACCTTTGATACACTTCACTCCAAGATCAAGTCTTTTCTTGAACTTCGGACAGCGGATGGACCCAGACATGATACCTACATTTTGTATTACAGTGGTCACTCACACAGCACTGGTGAATGGGCACTAGCAGGTAACTGATTTGGAGATATTTTTTTTTATTATTTTGTTATTGATAAATTTTCTAAAACAATTAATTCTTTCTTTAAAAAATCATCATACAGTATTGCGAAACTTTGACATTTTCTTCAAATTCATTATCTGATAGTCCAGAATGGCAAAGAGCCACTAGTCTTTGGATAACAGGCTCATAACGAGCTCATGGATAGAAAGAAATAAAGAAAATGATAATATACAGAACGTGGCTGTTGAGAGATTCCACAAGGAATCATCAAAAGAGGCATGGCTGCAGGGTGACTACCTCTGCTAGCAGAGGGAACAAAGAAATGTAGAAGCTCCTTTGACATGCAGTTAACTTGATCTAAAGGAGCAGCTGTACTCTATGACAGTCGGGTGTGTTACTGTATGAGCTTCCGTGTCATTTTAGTATTTTGTCACTTTCACTACAAAAGGATATTTATCAGTTGTTATTTTAGTTCTCAAATTTGTCTAGCATAATATTATTGATCCCTGCTGCAGGCTCACAGTGAAACTCTGCCTTGTGCTCGTGCTCCAGCTGGCAGCACTGACACAGTGACCTTACTGGTGTATATAGAGTTAAATGCAAAAATTAGACAGCTTCATTCCAGGCAACCTGTACAAAGGAGTTTCTGTGCCAAAAGGTGCAGCGTGTGAATGCAGCGGTGTTCAGCTTTCTCACAAAGTGGCTTTTTGGTTTCCTACCCATCACAACTTCACGTTCAACTTGGAGATAGGTGTAGTAACATGGAGAGGATCAGGCAGCTGTGATGTGCCTTTTTTGCGATTGATCGTAGATAAATCATGGAGTGGGACCTAGCACTCCTTCTGGATAGCACTGCCCATGAATGGAACTTGAGGTACAAACTGGAAAGATGAAGGCTCTTTGTCTGTGCAGTTGTAGTGCATGTATTGGACAGTGGCATGGTGTGACAGATGGAATATGTCTTGTGTAACGTCCTCTGACCTCTGGAGAGGAAGAAGAGAGATGGCAACAAGGAAACACTGCATTAGATCTAATAGGAAAAAGTAGCGACTCACTGCTGGCTGATGCTGTGCTATGGCGTAGCAGTGGCAGTGTAGTCTTTGTAATGACATCTTTAAAAGGAGGCTTACTGCATTTATTAGTTCCCTAATGATGTCTCTCTGTTGTTGGAGGCTGAGATGTAACACAGTGGTGTATAAAAGAAGCTGTTAACTAGTCATGCATAAAGTATGAGCAGTCAGAGGACCTGTGAGGTCATGTTCTCTGAGTGAATGGTGAGGGCAAGAGCTGGGCTGCTGCTGGAATACTTGGCTTAAACTGCCTGTGAAAGCTGCCAGAGGGCCAGATGTGGCCAGGCACGTGGTTTTCTTGCACAGCTTGGCGCCTAAATCTTGTGCTGGCCGATGACTCCGTGGGTTTGAGGTCAGTTGGGATTAGAAGCTTTGTGTTGTGTGTGTGCACCAAGGATGAGTGGGTTTTCTTGGGGCAGTTCTGTCCAGTACTGTTTCAAAGTCACACTTGCACATGCATAGTGACAATAAAATGAAGTTAATTTTTAAGCCTTTAAAATGTGAAGAAATCAAGGCATTTTTACTGCTAATTGATCCAGAGGCTTACCTGGAAAAGGGAAACTGCTTTCATCAAGACTCTGCTGTAAATGACTACAGCAGCTTGGGGATCATGTACCAAAACAAGGCACTGCTGTAGGTTTCTATATTAAGATTTTCTTTGTTACTAAATTTTCCTGGTTTGTTGGTTTTTTTCTGAGAAACCTGTAGCCCTGTAATTTTGCTTTAACAGTGATAGCATGCTCAAAGCTTTATCTCAAAGTTATTAATTTGAAGCACTACTTTGTCACCTCTTACAGGTAGAAGTGTAAAGGCTGAAATATGCAGCTGTTCTGTTTGAGATTCATCTGTGCAGTTAAATCCCTACTGTCAACGTTTTAAACGTGGCCAAATGTAGTTATGTTCCACAATGAAAATCCCTGTGGTATTAAAATCCAATTATTTTAAACCACATTTTTCTACCTTTTTTTTTCTAAAAGTTTTTGGGTTTTGTTAAAGTTGACATTTTTAAACTAGTATATTTTTGTTTGAAATCTGTATAGCAGCTCCACCCTACCGACACACCCAGACATACCAGGTTTTCACATTAATAGCCCCAGTGGAGCCATTGGAGATTTATTCACTTGTTTGTAAGATGTTTTCCTTAAGCACTTAAATAGTGTGCTTTTCAAACCTATGTAAACATCAGCAGAAGGACTCCCTGCTCTAGGTAGCGTTGTTTAACCACAATCTGCTCCTCCAAAAAGCATTGTTGGAGCAAGAGCTGAGACGAAACATGAGAATTTGGACAGTTGAAAATGTTTTCCTGAGCCGATAAATTAATATTGTTGAAAAATTCCTATGGAAATTTCATTTCAATGAATTGTAAATCCATATAATTTTTATTTCCTCAAACCTCTGAAAATAGCTGTGTCTATTGAATGAATCTTCTATTTTTTTCTAGCCAGAGCGCTGCTTGTGCCTGCAGGTGGGTTTCTCATTGTGCTTCAAAACTGTTACCATGTGCTGTTTTCAAAAGGCCTCTTTTTCTTAAAAGACAAGTCCTTTTTAATACTAAGAAAACCATATTTTTTAAAAAGAGCCTCTTTCCTATTAACATTATTATGAATTTAATAGAAAATAAAATCTATTGCAGGTTTTCTTCCCTTATTTAACTACTCCAGATTTCTTCAACAGCATATAATTTCTGAACACTGTGAGGGAATTTTTTGGTTTATTTCTTTTTGTGTTTGTTTTTTTTTAAATCAAGGGCAAGTTGCCTTGCCACAGCAGGTCAGGTGGAATCAGTTAATGTCTCTCTGGAGATCTGCAACATCTGCAAGTGAGGAGGCTTAGTTGAAAACTTCTATTGCCTCTGCCTAGTCGGTTAAAATAACGGTTTCTTGGAACCTGCAGTCAAAATTCTACAGAGGTTTCTGTTTCTTAAATACGTTTTTTCTTGTGGCAGGGGGTGATGCTTTACGACTCGACACACTTCTGGAGTGGTGGAGAGAAAAGAATGGCACGTTTTGTTCTCGACTCATCATCGTTTTGGACTGTGAAAACTCCCAGCCTTGGGTTAAAGAAGTAAGAAAAGTGAACGACCAGTACGTTGCCGTGCAAGGAGCAGAAATGGCCAGAGTTGTAGACATCGAGGAAGCAGACCCTCCACAGCTTGGTGACTTCACCAGGCAGTGGGTTGAGTACAACTGTGACCCCGACAGCAACATCAGCTGGTCTGAAAAGGGGCGTACAGTGAAAGCGGTGTACGGTGTGTCAAAGCGCTGGAGCGACTACACTTTGCATCTGCCAACCGGGAGCGATGTTGCCAAACACTGGATGATGTACTTCCCACGTATCACCTATCCCTTAGTACATTTAGCAAACTGGTTTTGTGGTCTCAACCTGTTCCGGGTGTGTAAAGCGTGCTTTAGGTGCCTGAAAAGATTGAAGATGAGTTGGTTTCTTCCCACAGTGCTGGACACGGGACAGGGTTTCAAACTCGTCAAATCCTAATTGGGAACCAAAGAGGAAATTTAAGTGAGAGCTCTGGGAACTTTCTCACTTTAGCATACTCACAGCTTTTTATATGACTCTTTTTCTCTGAAAAAGTCTGCTGTGCTCACTTTATTCAGCTCTTTGAGCAGCTATAGTACATGCAACAGTTAGAAACCGCAATCTTAAACAGGACAGGACAAGCTTTGTTACTGGTTTGTATGTACATATGTAGGTGACTTATTTAATATGACCATGCATTTCAGAGACAGCTTGCATGTATGTAACACGTTACTTAAGGCAGCCCTTGCTGAGAGTCACCAGTTGGATGGAGGGCAAGCAGTGCCTGTGATTGTTCTAGCAAGCTTATTTGTCATTGTTAGCCACTGTAAGGTTCAAACACAGGAAAGGAACAGAGCTAATATTCCAATCGGGATATATATGTCCTTGAAATTATATGGTGTGGTCAAAAGTATTTTAAAACAGCACTGAGCCAAAAATAAGGAGAAGAATGAATAGACGTTGCAGGTTAGTAGCTAACAGGAGTCTTTAGCTTTATTTGCTTTAATATATAAGCCCCTGCCTCGGTTTTCTGCTACCATCAGAGGAAGTTTGCCATGGAAAACAAAGTAATAAGAGAAACCCAGAACATTGTGGTGCTGCTCAGATGTTAGTCTGGGGTACAGTTCTAAAAACTTTCTAAAAACTTCCAGTGTTACTTTCAAAATCCAGTATCTTGATGGCGATAATTTACTTTTTTTAAATACTCCCAGTAGATAGTTCTTATATGGAATAAAAAGTGCACTGAGAGTTTTTCCTTCACCTGTTCTGTCTTTTCCAGGCTCTTTCCAGTTGTATTTTGAAAAGTTACCCTGAATAAAAAAGAAACAAAACCGCTAAGTTTAACAAAGAACGCAATCCATAGATAAGAAATGGAAATACAAGTGTTGCCTTGCTCCCGTATTCATCTGAAGTCTTTGCTGTGACTAAGACCTTGATTCTGTAAAATGCCAAGTACAGGATTGAGCTGATGAGTTCATTATCTACTAAAACCACGAGTGAAGTTTGTCAGAAAAAAATGGATTATTTCCTTAGGACAGGAGTAAATCCTGAGTATTCCTCAACACTCTTCTCCCAGCCGCAAGGTCCTATTCTTCATCCTTCCACATAGAGAGCTGGGCAGGGCTCTGGAAATCTTGTCCCGGCCTTTCCTCATCAGTCAGAGAAGCTGTGTAACTTTCTGATCTCGTTTTCTGATCTCATTTTCTCAACTGTAGAAAATAAGGAGTGAAGCAACTAAGCAGCTAAGCCAATACCATTTGTGGTGGGATTTTTTCATACGTGTGTGCAATCCAGTAGAATGGGAGTTTACTTTTCTCTGTTTCCATCAGTATTTTTATAAAAATGTTAGGCAGTAGCTGATAGTTGTCTAAAATATAACTTTTATTATTATTATTATTATTAACTGAAATGATTTCAGGAACTCTTTAAGTCTCTGTCATAGAGTTTTTTTCTAATTCCATTTGAGCTTTTTGGCTAGCTCAGTTACAGAATCTGCTCATTCCAATACCCATTAGTAACTCCTGAAAATAAGAGATCTGCAATAGCTGGAGTAATTTGCACCCACCAACTTCATAAACAGTGATTTTTGTAGGACTTACAAGCCACAGCCACTAAATTTCTCCACTAGTGTGTATCACACAGCTTGGATTAGTGAGACAGCACCCTCCACCCCACTTTGCTTTTCTCCATCCCCTTCCATGAAATGAAAAGGGGTAAAGAAATGAGTGATGAAGTGTGTCCTCTTTAGGTATATTCTAGGTAAATGCTGGTGTTTGCCCTGTCAGGGATTTGAGGAGTGGCAGTTCTCGCAAGGACAGAGGGTAATCGCAACCATCTAACTTGAGGTATTCAACTTCAGTTCCTGTCATGGGAGTCATCTTGTTGAATTTCAGATGTCTGGAAGCTTGACATCTGGACCCATGCTAATGGTTCTCCACTGCTCGTTGACAAAGAGGAATAAACACATCTAGAGGAAGACTCCCTTAATCTCTTATTTTAGGATGAGTTTTCCTGTGATTGTGACCATTAGATTTGGTTTGGCTTTGCTTTGGTATGCCAGAGGTCAAACAGATAAATCCCTTATGTCTGTTGAATAACCTTCGAGCACTGCTGTGCTTGGTCACCCTCAGGAGCCTAGGCTGGGTGAACAAGCTCCTCGTTCAGGCACATAAATTGGGTACTTGAAGTGAGGCTGAACAAGCATCCGTCAAACTGCAGAAAAGCAGCGCAGCCTCCTCTGAAGAAGTCATTTTCAGCCATTTCTGGCCATCAACCCCTGTGTGTAGAGAAAAAGATTGCTTAAAGGCAATAATTTGGTTTGTAAAATAACCATTATTTGGAGTGCTATTTCAGTAAAAGTTCATCTGATTGCATTGTAAAATCTTCCAACTTGAGCGCTCAAAATTTTTAACAAAATCCCCTTAAAGCAACACTGTAATTAATACCTGACAGTCACCCTGTGAACATTTCAACGTCAACACCTTAGTTCTCATTTGGAAACACTTTAAACATCAGTTTAACACTCCTCCCTAATTGTGATGGGTAAATCTTGCTCTTTACCTGCCACCGTTACGTTTTCATGAACATTGTCTGTATATTTCTGTAGGGGAAGGGGAACAGGAGAAGGATGGGAGACTATGACCCAGTATCTGCTCACAGCGTGGTGCTGGGCCCAGCTCTGGGCAGAACTGGCACCAGTTGGCGCTGATCTTTTGCCTCTGTAAGAAATGGCTTCCAGCTTGCTTACCAAACTGTTGGATTTTCTCTAGGATAGACTGGGCAGTCTTGAGCAGTTTGTTTGAAGTTAAATGAAGAGTCAGGTAAAAATTTAGTGAAAAAGGTTATTTGCAAAACTAATCACGTGTTTGCAGATGTCTCCATTTTCTCAAAGGAGTCTGTTTTCCAAATCTGAAATAGTTATGAGCTGAGTTGTTCCTACTTTTCATCTTACTGGGTTTTTTTAAACAGCAAAGGCTAGTTTAAACAACAACAAAAAAGAGTTTACAGCCATTCAAAAGTGTGAGGCCTTTTTGGTCACAGACTGTCTTGTGGGTTTCAATGCACTGTAAAGCCCAGGGAGTGGGATGATGAGCCCCAGGAATTCAGCAGTATTAACTCCCATTTACCCATGGGCATCCTACCCTGTTCCCAAGAGTTTTTCCCCAGCTTCTGGCACTCTCACATCTCCACCAGCCTCAGTCCATCTGGGCTGTGCCAGGCACCAGGAGCTCCTGCCGGCGGTGAGTCGTGAGGAGTTACCCCTCTGCTGCTCCCTGTAGGAAACGCAGGGGCAGCGCTTGAGAGAGAAATGTAAATCTAGTTCCAAAGAACGTTATGTATGCCAGCAGTTGGTTTTCTTCAGCGGCAGTGTGCTTGCAAAGTGTCTGGGGGGAGAAAACCTAAGCTTCTTTTGTAGATGCTTGCCTCTATACTGTATATTCAGACATTTTGTTATAAAGTTTGTTATAAATTTATATCGCGGCAGTGATTTTATGTTGGCTTTGGTTCATTTACCTCCCGTATAGTGTCAGCCTTGCCGAAACAGGCAAATTCACAAAGTCCTACAAATGTCTGTCTTCAAATCTGCCATCTGAATTCCTTTTGCAGTAGTGTTTTTCTCTGAACGAGTACTGGGGGAGAAAAAAAGCCAATCTTTATTTTTGCACTGCTGGAGTTGCGTGTTTGCGGTTCCTTATGCTTTGTATGCCTTGTGGTGGTGATTCTCCAGCCCTTGGTTAGAGCTTTTCCCAGAAGTAATGTCTTCACCTTCATTCAGTTTTCCTTTTATTTTTCAAAGCCATAATTAATGCTGTTCTCCCTATAAAGCACCTCTGTTGCCAGCAGCAGACAGTGTAACTGGGTTAAATTTCTTGTTTATACATACCTTTTTGTGGGAGGATTTTTACTGGACTTTCCAGTTTTAGATTTGTAAATATTTTTGTGCGTGTGTGTATTTGTGATATTGCTTAAATATATTTTGCTGGTTTGGATACTCATTTCCATTCCATGTTTTTGTTTATGCCTTGATTGCTTCCAAAATGTTGGCGTTCTCTTTTGAATTACACAGGGTTCTTCTGTACAGCTTGTTTGGGAGATACTTAGATTTTTTTAGCTAGAAATTGCAACAGAGATTACTGAAAACACTAAGGATTACCTGTATCTTAGCAGCTTACAAGAAATGAGGAATATTAAATTATTAGCACCTTTCACCTTGTCCTTTTTTATCACTTAACAAACTAGTAAAACTGTTTGTTCTGCTTTGAGACACTACGTAGGAGAGACTGAAGCGAAGACTTTACTGACCTCAGTATTTGTACTGAGTCAAACTTGTCAACTCCAGTAAGATCAAGTTATCGGAGCGGTTCTGTCTGAAGCAGGCCCAGCCCAGGAGGTGAAGCATAAGGACACTATGACACTGCTGGATGCTGAGGGGTCAGGTCTGCATGTTGGCTGCTCTTGGAAACTCCCACCCACCTCATGAAACCACCCCAGCATTTCTCTTAGCAACCCAGGGCTGAGCTGGGTACCACTCAGCGAAGGCTTCAGTGGGAAATGGAGAAAAGGCAGAGCTTTTAGTGTGACGAGGGGTGACAGCCAGGCCAGTGGCAACCCAGTGACCAGAGCTGTGGAGAAGGGCACTGCACTGTTAGAACCACTTTGAACGCATTGTCTGGCCAAGAATAGTGAAGATTTAGTGGCACTTTGTTCTTTTTTAAACAGAAGGAATTTTAATTTGACTTACTGTTGTAGTTCATGATTGAATCCACTACTTCCGTAATTTACTAACGAGCATTCCTGTTTTGTTAACTTGCTGTAGATCTTTTCCATTGGGTCTCAGATTCAGAGCTGACTTTAGAGAGCAGCACAGCTCACCCTCGGCGCTTCCCTGCAGCGATTCTAAAGTCTCTGAATGAAGTCAGCAGCCCAAGGTACATCTGCATCCATGGCACCAGGCTTTGGGGGCAGGGGGAAAGTCCTTCATTTTTTTGGTGATCTAGGAAATAAAGCTCTTTGATTTAGTCAGCGTAAGTGGCCATATGAACACTCATAAATGTTCACCACTTCAAGGTGTATCAAAACCTTCTGGGAGATGCCTGTGCTGACTCTCATGCCAGTGCTGAAGCTGATGGAGAAGTGCAGCCAGCTTTGGTGATTGCAGACAATTCTGTAGTTAATAGCTGCTGGAAGAAATCAGCGTGAACCAGACTTTTCCATCCCACAAATCAATCCCAGAATGCTGTAAGACAGTTTGGGTCGGGAGTGTAGAACAGACATCTCTGCTTCCTCTGTGAATGAAAGAGAGCAGCTTGATTCAGAGATTGGCAATAACCAGAAGTAGAAACCTTGTGCAAAAAACTGTTTGCTTTATAAATTGTGTATAAGATCCCTAGATACCATAGTGCTGAGTACATTATAAATGCATAAGAGATCCATTAAGAGAGGTGGGGAGAGGGGGAAAAACTGACAAATTAGGTTTATATAGCTGAAAGCCCTAAAGATTTCCTCTGCCTTGCCAAAGACTGTAACAATTTTTATCCTTAGAGCAAGGTTACTTCTTTTCCCAGGAAGGAAAGAGCAGAAGAAAAGGAAGGAGAAAAAAAATAGCAGCCAAGAAGAAAAGAAACACTATTGGATGAGTCAGATTCAGCACTGGGGGCAGGAGAACGGGACTCACAGACCCAGAAGACGAGCAGCAAGGCTTTGGAAGTGCTGAGTTCTGTTTCTCATGGAACTGGCCTGTGCGCAGGAGCAGGCTGCTTCACCTTCCAAACCAGGGCAGCCACATCCAAAGTGCTGCCCGAACACCCTCCTGCACCAGCTCCCAGGCCCCATGAGGGAAAGCTGTCAGCCCAGCCAGAACTATGCCACGGCCCGTGTAACAAACCAACAGGGTAGACCAGCAGGTTTCCATCCTGGCCTCATGAGATGGCTTCCAAAACATTATTATAATTATTATATTTTTAATACTTTGCCTGCAATCAGATAATGCTGATTGCATTGCTGCAGCTGGCCAAGTAGTGGGGGTTTCCAGTATGGAAGCAATAGCAGATGTTACAGACCCTCAGGCATGTTCCCACAGTGGTGTTCGTGTGTGTAACCTCTGTTGGGGCATTGCTGAAGGCTCCCCATCTCCTGCCAGCGCTGCCAAGGAGGCTCACACCACTTAAGCCAAGACTCTTAATCTATCTTTCAATTTTCTCATGGGTGAAGCTCCAGATGTGTCTCTGGATGAGGAAACATATCTTCCCTGCTAAATTTTAAGCAGGTTTCTACAATCTACAGTTACTCCTGGAAATGGAGTGTTTGAAGATGGAGCATCTTCTGGTAAGAGATTTGATGGAAGCGAGCAGAATGCAGTGCTGGCATACAAGGACGAGGTGTCTGAATGACAGGACGGGAATCGGAGCTGAGAGGGGAGCAGAAAGCCCTATAAAGGAACCACGTCCTGCCTGTCTTGCACACAGGGGCACCACAAAACTGCTTGATTCAGGACAGTAAGTCAAGTAGTTTGTCATGCCCACTTGCTTGGAATTGGTGTATAAAGATGGGACAAGATAACACCTAGAAAGGATTCAGATGACCTACAGCCTCCCTCATCTACAAATACAGCAGGTGCATACTGGGCCAACACTCTGGAAGTGGCCCCATCTGAACAAGCCAGGACAGTTCCACCCACAGGACATCAGCTTAGTAAGTGTTGCTCCGGGGAATCTCCTCCAAAGCTTCCAGAATTTCTGTGAAGGGGGAAAAAACCTGAGAATCCAAACTGTCTGAAAAGCTGGCGCTTCCCTGGAGTTTACTGCTGGGCGTCAGCTGCCCCGTGGCCCTTCCAGGAATCGACGGAATTGAAGGCAGCCAGGATATTGCCACACACAGCTGCACAGGGAACTGCTGCCACTGGAAAGTCAGCAGCTCTTGCTTGCAGGTACCCTGGTGAGAAGGTTTGTTGGTCCTTGCATGACGCTAGAGATGAAGTTGCAGCTGGAGTACTGTTACAATAGTTTGTTTTCTAACTCCTTCCCCAGCTCTTCACTAAATAATGGAGAGTTCAGCTGCGTGTCCTGCCAGAGGGTGTTGCAGATGATGATTAAAGAGATCTAGGGCAGACTCGGGGCAGACAGCTGCACCGTGGGCTCTGAGACACAAACGAGTAACACAAGATCGGGACTCCCCATACCTACAAACAGTTTGACCCGTTCTTACGGCTTATCCCATTTTTGGCCACGGTCAGAAAGATGGCGTTGGACTGGAGGTGCTTTGACAAGACCTGACATTGCTGCTCTTGTTTTACGTTATATTTAAATCCCTCCTGTCTGCCCAGCATGCAAGGCACAAAAGAGCCCCCCCAGAACAGTAGGTTGGTCAGTCATTGCCAATGGCATCTACTGTGTGTCACCTCATGGCTGACAGAGCACGAGAGGGTTAGTAGGGATCTACTTGAGGATTCCAGGAGCTTTAAAATCAGTTGGTAGAGTAGCACAGAACAATAAACTGTGAAGCTGTTTTCATCTCTAGGTCCATATATTAGACTGTGGGGCAGTCACTGCAGCACCCAGAATGCCCACAGTTGCGTCAGTGTGCTGATTCCATCTGTAATGTCAAAGCTGAAGTAAATACCCCAAAATACCACTTGGGGAACTCATTCCCCGTTCACCGTCTCTTCTCTTGTAGCTGCAGTTGCTGCTCTTTATAGATCCTGTGATCCTACAATGGTTTCAGTTGTGTTAGTTACAGTTTTGATGTCTTCAGAGTTTATGAGGCACTCAACTTTGGACCACAAAAAGGGAATAAGTCTAAGCCAGTCACAGAGCTGTCAGTTCGCAGCTCATTCCAGCTCATCCATCTTTCGCTTTTCATTTATTTATGGGTTTTCTTCGCCACAGCGTCAAGTCAGACACAGCTCCCATGCAAGCCATCAGCTTTGCCCCAAACCCCACTCAGATGAAGCCGTGATGAGAATGGTCCCACTTGGGAGCAGGGGAATAACCACCGAGCTCGTGGGCAGCAGCGAAGATGTCCCAGCGCTCACCTGGGAGCACATCTTCATCCTGTATCAGCACCATGCTGGTGCTTCTGCAGGTCGCTGTATCCTCGTCTCTAATCGACCTTGGTGTATTTATGGGGAAGTCAAAGGGCATATGTAACCTGCTGGAAAACCTGTGGGGCTTTAGGGTCTGCAGAGTAGGACCCAGCCAGCGCTGTTCCAGAGACATCATCCTGGCACCAATGCAAATTCAAGCCAGTTTTTAGCCCTCTGTTACAGGTTTCTGCAGTGAATAGAAACAGCTCCTTCCCTCACTGTCGCACAGCAAAGCCTGCACGTTTGGGGTGGGCAGCGCTGGAGCAGAGACACCTCCTGAGAAACGATGCTGCCCGTTGCTCTCCCTCTATAGGGATGAAGAGCCAACCCCAGAGTATCCACCTACTAACAGGGTGTGGTGTGAAGGTGCGGTGCTGCCCCCCACACCCAGGATCTCAAGCCCTAGAGACGTGGAGAAGGCAAGGGGTGCAAGAAGGCCTCCTGGGCCACCGGCAAGGCAGGATGTGACGGCTGAAGTGTCAGTAACATCAGTGGAAAGCCCAGATGGATGAGCAGCTTAGGACAGGGAACTGTGGCATCTGTTAAACATTCGGGTTGGTTCCTGGAGTCTGGTTTACCATTACAATGGTATTTCAAACCCAGAGTGAAGGAAAGTGAAAGAGAAGATGTCAAGAAGCCTGGCTGGCACTACTGGCAGTAAGGCTGTAGGTTGGCGCTGAGGTCACAGAGCAGTTTGCACAAGGTTCAGACCCCCAAGGTGATTTTGGTGCTTACGCCTCATCTTCCCAGAGCCCCAGGGTCCAAACTCTGTGCCAGTTGCCAATGGCATGTCTACGTGCCCTCAGGTTTCTGCTGTGCTGGGCTTGAAGCCTACAGACCACCCTGGAGGTGGTGGTGTGTAGCAAACCACCCAGCCTAGGGTTACGAGTACCTCTAGGTGTGTAAGCTTCTTCCCTGTTTATCTCCTTGCAGAGCATGACCTTGTGAGTATGACTTGACCTCCAAACGTGTTGTGAACAAGAGCTGCAAGAGGGGTTGTAGAGCTGCAAGAGCTGCAAGAAGATGTTGTAAACAAGAGGGGAGAGAGTCCTTCCCATTTAATCTGTTTACTGTGGACATCGAAAACCCAGCCTTGATTGCCAACACCCCATCTGCATTCCACAGGATTTAAAGCTGTGGGGGATGAGTTTTCCCACTCAGGAGTGTGTGATGCTCCTGGAGTACAGCGCGTCGTCTTTCTCTGCGCCAGCCTGTGGCGCCACGTGAAGTGAAGCACTTCTGCAACAAGGACTGGAAGAGCTGCTCCACCTGAGACTACTTCAACACCAGGTGGGAGGCGCGGCTCTCCCTGAGCAGCCACAGGAAACAACTGTGACCACCCCTGCCCTGCCGTGCCATGGGGCAGTAGCTGGCATTACCAGGCTTTGGGTGGGTAAGTAGGACAATTCCTGTCTCCTTGCCAAGCAGCTGTTGGTTTCTCAGGGCAAGGGTGTATTAGGCTCCAGAAGGAGCTCGCCCTTGTGTACAACGAATCCCAGCCTGGACAGCCTCGCGGCGTACGCAGGAAAGCCAGCAGTGAGTATGTACTTCCCACCCTGCATCTCGGGAAGCCACCTCTGAACGCAAGCACAGGGAGCTGCATTTTAAATTTCAAAAAGTGCTTTAAAAGCTTTGTGTCGACTACGCTCTTCCAAGCTAGAAAAATACCAAGAGCTTCAAGAATAATACAGTGCAAGAAGAAATTAAACTGCTTGTTTTTTTTCTTTTTTCCCTTCATAAACCACACTCTCCTCAAGTCAAGCTCTAATATATTAAAATGTTTTTTCACCAGTGGCGTTTTTCACATCAGGAAGAGCTCATAATTTTATTTTGAATAGGCATTTGCATATTCAGTTAGTCAAATCCATTTCCTCTCACGATTAGGCATGCTGTGTAATTGATATTCTCCTTCCCTGTAGTGTGACGCAGCATGTGACTCAAAACTTGCCTCCATAAGGAGCCTCATGAATGCTAAAGCACAGCACATGGGGGAAAGCGTGTCCTGTACCTGCGTGCTCAGCCGGGAGGAAGAGCTGCACTGCTCCGTAACATCGCTTTCTTCAGGAGGCTGGGTGCCTTCTTTGCTCTGACAGAGAAACACTTGCAAGGGAATACGCCGAGGAAGCTCCCTCCACCCGCAACTTTTGTGACCTTGAGGGAAATGAGCTGATCACACCAAAAACGTAGCCACTTCTTCCAAGGTGGGCAACGAGACTGAAGACTATTTTAGGGTTGGCAGGGGAGAGTTCTGTTCTGTTCTGTTTTGTAAGTTATGAAGGCACTTTAGGAAGCAAGCGTTGCTCCAGAAACGCACCACCATCCCCGTGGGGTTTTTTTTGCCCCATGCAGAGTTCGGGCAGCCAGAACGGAGCCCTGTGCTTCATCAAACATTTAGAGAGGCATCACATGCCCAGCCACCATCTCCCTGTGTTTAAAACTTTCTTCCACCTAACCTACGCAGTGCAAACTTGTCCTAATTGAAAAGTCAGCCCCTGGCAAGTATAAAATTTTAATATTAAGCCACCTGAGATGTCCAGCGAAGGAGAAAAGTTTTTAAAGGAACTGAACCCGGGGAAAAGATAACCATTGAAGCAACCCCTGGCGTAACTGCAGCCCTTCACAAGGAGGGACCCAGGAGGTAGACACAGGCAGCAGCACATGGCTGCGGCACTGCGTTCTTCATACACATGTACGTATAGGCCCTGGACATCAGCTGGACATGCTCTCCACATCTTAAGAAATCTTCCCTTTTTACTCAGATCAACATTTTCAGTTCTAAAATGATACATAATATGAGGTAATGTCATTACATTACAAGACAGCTTAATTTGCAAGTTTGTTCCATGCCAAGAGCAAGGCAGCAGAGTCCCTAATTCTAAATAAAATCTATTTTACACCAAATATCCTTGCCAAAGCCCTCTAATGAACTGGCATCAAATGGTTTCATGGGAACATCCTACTGCCAGCAGCGCTTTTCAGGCATTACTGGTACCTTATGACAACTCTTCTTTTTCTTTTTTGTTCCCTATGTGTTTGTCAGTTTCTTCTGCCCTTCTCCAAACCATAAGCATGAGAATTTCCTCTCTCAACCACCACAGACATTAGAAAAATCAGGTCACTTCACCATGTTGTACTTCAGCTCTGTCATGTCTAGAAATATTAAGCGTCGCTATTAAATATTTATATAGCAAAGCAGATCTGTCACTGATAGAGGAAGTGGTCAGTGCTGGCATCTGAAACATGGATGTTGGCAGCAGAACTCTCATTCACATGCATACAGGAGAAAAACCTAACACAGGACTCCATTGCTTCACAGAATCACAGAATGTCAGGAGTTGGAAGGGAGCTCAAAAGATCTTCTAGTCCAAACCCTCCCCTCCCCGCCAGAGCAGGATCACCTAGATTAAATCACTCAGAAACGTGTCCAGATTGGTCTTGAATGTCTCCAAAGAGGGAGACTCCACAACCTCTCTGGGCAGCCTGTTCCAGTGCTCCGGCACCCTCACAGGGAAAAAGTTTTTCTTTACATTCACATGGAACTTCCTATGTGCCAGCTTGGATCCACTGCCCCTTGTCCTATCACTGGCCATCACTGAGAAGAGCCTGGATCCATTCTCCTGACACTCACCCTTCCTTAACATATTTATAGACATTATTGAGGTCATGCCTCAGTCTCCTCCAAGCTGAAGAGACCCAGCTCCCTCAGCCTTTCCTCATAAGGAAGGTGTTCCACTCCCTTCATCATCTTGGTGGCCCTGCACTGGATACTTTCAAGGAGTTGTATGTCCTTCTGGAACTGAGGGGACTGGAACTGGACACAATACTCCAGGTGAGGTGTCATCAGGGCGGAGTAGAGGAGGAGAAGTAACTACTCTCTAACAGTCCAGTCCCCAACCTACACTGGTACCTGGGGTTGCTCTTCACAGAATCCAAAAAATTACACCGTAACTGGTGGTTACCGGAGGTCCCAACAGCAGAAATTGTGCTTCTGAAATCTTGATGTCAATTCCATGGGGGTGGCCATGGAGCCCCCACCCACCCTGTGCCTCACACAGCAGAAGCCCTTTTTCACATGGTTACATGACTTATCCTGAAGACTCCTTGCCAGTGGAAAAGCTGAAGGTTTCCCTTACCAGCCTGGTGGGAGATGAGGATATGAGAATATTTTAAGACCTCTCTTGACAAATAAGCATGTTCCTCTCAGGAGAAACAAAAAAATCAGATCAAAGCGCTATCATCTTTCTATTAATTTAATCATGATGAGCCAAAGTATAAGCTAGTTCTTTACAAGGTCCCATTAGAGAAGGCTTTTCCTAAGAAGTGACTGAACAAACTCCAGAAGAAAGCCGTCTCTCCCCATTGCCCAGCACACAACACAGCCCTGCAGCAGTGAAACATACTGCCCGAGTGCTTCAGTATTACAGGTGGAGTACTGGTTACTCAGGAGTAGTTACGTGTATTAATTGCTACGTCTTGTACTATATCGCCATCCGCAGGCACTGATGGCTGAGCACAGCAAATCATGTTAAAAAAATAACAAAAGAGGTCCAACCCAGCAGAGAATGCTGCCCTTCTTACCTGAGCACTTCCATGAAAGTCTAGTTAGCACTAGTTGTTCAAAAGTTGCCAACACCTCTCCATGACTTGTCTCCTCCTGAGGTGGTCACTCATCTCCTGGCCATTACCTATGTGTGTGTCAGACACAAGGATCCTCTCCAGAGGTCTCCTAACACCCACATGGTCTCACAAAGATGCATCTGACAGCTCATTAAAACCTCCAAGCTACTTGTCAGCAAGAGGTGGCTTTGCCAATAGCTCCAGCAGCTCATGGGTGAGGAGCCATGGACCCGTATCCAGGAACAGGTTTGCCTGGATGCCCTTGATGCACCACGAAAAGGTTTCAGGGCTCAGGGAGGGAGAAATTGTTTCCTCAGATGTGTCTCTTCAGACCTGCCCAGATGGAAGAACCTCACCACGAGACAGGTGGAACCTTATGTATTTTCAACAGGGTGGAAGTGATGAAAGAACCCACCTTCTACTCCTTGCTCTTACATTATGTGTCTGTCAATGGAGTCCCTTGCTCCAAAGTGTGGTTAAGCACCACGATGGGTTTGCCAGCGTTATTGCAAAACTACCACAATTGGTAGAATCAATGGTCTTCCCTCTGGAGACCCACCTTGTCCTCCACTTCCCTGACCAACAAAGCCTATCCCTGACTGGCTGGTGAGTTCATGTCTAACTAGCTGCAAGTTAAGTGTGAAGTATCAATTTGGAAACCAGAGAGAGAAGACTCTGGCAACTTCCACTTTTTTTAAGATTCTCCACTTCAAGAGGTAGAAATTAACGAGCAACTGGAAAGCCACTCTCTCCAGAAGAACATCACACAGCCCCCGATGAAGGCTGTTGGGGCAGCATTCCCGCAATGCCAGGATGGGGGCTATTTTTTCATTGTTAATGATTTAAGATAAATTCCGAACGGCCGGTCTACCAATGGCAGGGCAGAATTTTAGGACCTATTTTGCGAATCTACCACGAAATGCCGCTTGTCCTTCGTTAATGAAACAGAAGAAAAGTGAAGCGAGATGACCATTCTCTTACAGCTGGGAAGGAAGTTTAGACTCCTGTGATTTATTAAGCTTGTGGCTGTGGTGGGGTTTTTTTATGCTTTGTTTAATATTGTATGAATGCTGCTATTAAATGTCATGAATATTGCTATGAAACTTAATGAATATTGTAAAATATGGGGTCTGAACAATTCATGAAACGCAACACACAACTTCATGAAAACCGGGCGTGTGTTGTCTTGGAGGCTGCCCAACATGCAATATATTTCGCCAAGACCTTAATTATGTTCTTTATACACTGGCATCTATATTTCATGAAAACATCGGGGGGTCTTTTTAAAATACTTTAGATATTTCATGAAAATTTCCAAATATGACAGCAGAACTTTGGCAGAAAGTTAGGCTTTCATAAAACTTTCTTCAATTTTACAGAGGTAAAATACTTCTTAAATTAAATAAATAAATAAAATTATTTTTGCTGTGATAAATGACACCAAAGAGGAAAGCTTGTGAACTTACTCTTTTTAAATTTTGGTACTTACAGAAACTGTTGCCCGGATCTGTCGAAGTCCAAGAGGTCACAAGTTTCCAACTTTACAATTAGTTGCCCATCTTTGTTTTGGGTAGCTCCAGGACCAGGATGTTGTGTGGGAGAGAGCCCTCAGACAGGTGTCCTGTTTCATGTGCCGTCAAAACAAACCTTCGCGTCTTAGCGCCCCGTGCTATGACCTATGCAGAATCTAAGCTGTGAACAGAGGAAAAAGAAAGATGGATAGAAAAAAGAAAACAAAAAAGAGAAAAAAGCGTGTTTTGTCTCACTCTGCTTTCAGTGAGGCCATTTGACTGGTCTTTGTCTGAAGGACTGATACTCTCTAACAGAATCACAAGGTTGGAAAAGACCATTAAGATCATCGAGTCCAATCATACCTATCCTCTCCTAACCCATAGCCCTGAGCACCTCATCTACCCATCTTTTAAATACATTCAGGGATGGTGACTCAAACACCTCCCTGGGCAGCCTGTGCCGAATCCACTCTTTCAGTGAAGAACCTTTTCCTGACATCCAATCTGAACCTGCCCTGGCACAGCTTGAAGCCATTTCCCCTTATCCTATTTACCTGTCACTTGGCTGAAGAGACCACCACCCATCTCTACAATGTCCTTTCAGGTAACTGTAGGAAGTGATAAGGTCTCCCCTCAGCCTCCTCTTCTCCAGACTAAACACCCCCAGCTCCCTCAGCTGCTCCTCATCCCTATTTTTCTAATTCTTGTTGCTTATGATGAGATTCTCTTCAGTTGTAACATGGCAAACCCCTCATCCTTCTCTTCGGACCTTAAAAGGTCCTGAGAACTGTCCTGAAAACACTTGCTGCCAGCCTTCTTAAACTACTTAACTACTTGGTCAAGCACTTCCTTTGATTTTTTTCTCCCCTTCTTGTTCAGATTTGCAAGAAAAGAGGAAATATTCTTTGACAGCACCAATGCTTCATGTTTCACTTCTGTGGAAGGCAGGTAGATTGACATGCACTCCTTTCTTGGATGACTCTAGGTGATCTTGCTCGGGCACGCAGGTTGGACTTAGTGATCTTTCGAGGTCTCTTTCAGCTCCTAATATTCTGTGATTCTGTGACTTCAAAGACGTGATCTCCCACACCCTTTGGTTGAGATGTTTGCGTTTTCCCTAGATTGGAGACCAAAAATTGTTTTCCTCACCAAGTTTTTCTCAAGTATGACACCACGTGGTCACGAGTCCTCTGTCTCTCCTCCTGTGATGTGTAGCCACTGTTCATAGGTAGGTAGGTGATTTTTTTTTTTGCTGTGGAGCGCTATCAAGAAGAGTTGGCTGTCAGCAGCAATGGTTCCTATCACTGCAGTAGGAAAGGGAAGAGCAGCTTTCAGCAGACATTGGCAGAGGAAGACTTGGAAAGCCATGGAAGAAGAGTCACACTTTGAATGCCTGCAGGAAGTAAGCTAACAACTGTGCGGTGATTTCCATGGGCAGGCTGCATCTAGTATCAAAAAGCACAGATGCAGCTGTTTGAGAAGGTAGATGGAAGCTCAGCAAGGCAGAGGCAGATTGATTCCCTCACAGAGTGCTGCTGCCATGTAAGGGTGCGTCTTGATTTAGTGGAGCAGATGAGAAGGGAGCGCTGCCTGGCAGCGATACAGCTGTACCTTCAGCGCATCCCGCAGACAGGTACAAAGTTCATTCCCTGCTTATAATAACCCCTGTACGATTTCCTTGTCAAATTGCCTTGTTAGGCAATTAAATGCTCTATCACCATGTCATAATTCTATGAGTCATCTATCATAAGTGTCATCTCAACAACCGAATGATAAAACTGAATCAAATGGCTTTAAGTGATGTCTCGCTTTTACACTGCACCAGAACCTTATTTCACTGTAACATTTTATCACCCTAAATTTAGTATGTGGCACAGTGAAAACACCACCAAGGTAGACAGGTGGGTCACTGAATCCTCTTGGACTTCTCTCTCATCGGCCCTAGGAACCAGAAGCTGTCCTGTCCTCAGCAGCCGGGAGAGCCTCGCTGCGGGCTGCTCGCTGGTGAAACGCCATCCAGCCTGTCAGAACAAGAACAGGATAAAGATACTGCCGGAGGTCTGGGGCTTTCCCGGTTTCCTGTGGAGATGACACATGACAACCCCGTGTGTGCATGTGTACGCACCCTGTCATTTGGAAATGCTGTGATCAATAGAAGCCTCATTTCCTGTCAGGCTGGAGAGGTTAAAGATTTTATGTCCCTGCAAGTTTCATGACAGCACGCAGAGGAGATGGAGAGGGACCTCCCATAGGCGTCCCTCTTGAATGAGAGGCTGGACCTCACTTCAAGTGCCAGTTACTGCACCAAGGAGTGAACACGTTGTGAAGGTGTCCATAAATCACAGCTAGTGCCACTGAACACCAGGGTCCAGCTAGGAAATTCAAATGCACAGGGAATTCATTTCCTTGGAGTTTTGCCAGTCATGAAACCTGCAGTTTCCTCTCTGGCTCTTTTACAATTGGCTTTAAGCTGATGGCATTAATAAAACAGGGTAGCCCAGACGCTGCCTAACTCAGGCACCCCCGCAAGGGATACTTCTCAAGCCCACCCCAAACCATTCCTTATTCCCCAGAGTCATGGAGATCTGACACAGTGCTGAACTACCACAGCCATATTCTGCTGATGGTGATGCCAGGGATATGCAGGTGAAAATGCCCACAGTTTTCTCCACAGCTGGATACAGTCTGAAGGTAAAAGGACTTCTTGATCCTGGTGTAAAACACAAGAGAAGGCCTGCTATACATTGAAAGTGTTTCTTTGCCTGCCTGCATCAAGCAGCAGTGAACTTCAGGCACCTTCAAAACAGGTTGAGGCTGAGGAATAAACACTTTCTTGGCAGTCACTGCACTCTAATTATTTTGCATTGTTAGCTTTTAGCTCCAGCTGCTTCCACAAGCAGTAGCTAAGCCTAATGTGAAATAAATACCCCTGTGAAGATACATCTTCAGTTTTGGACTTATCCAAACTGCTGCAGTGTCACAGGAAAACAGCTATTTTTAAACACTCGTTCTCCATACCACTTTCTTGAACTGTTTTGTAAAGTCATTTGCAGGGCAGCTAATGGCACCCAGTGAAACGACTCAGACCAAACAAAACAGTGCCCTCAGAGGGCATTCTCGCAGAGTGGGTAACACCAGATCACAGCCCAAGCTCAGGTCAGCCCCAAAACAGCCCCTTAACTCCACAGCAGACCTCTGCCCTCTGCCCCCCAGCTGGCTGCTTCCTTTTGTGCCAAGCACCTGCAAAGGAAGCTGGAGTCCACCAGCATTATTCTTTTCTGACAAAACAAAACGTGGCTAACAGAAGCTGAAGGTTGCTTTGTGGTGGCTAATGCCCCCCTCAGCTTGCTGAAATGGAGCCTGATCAAGAGCGAGGTGATTAGAGGGTAAGTGTCTCTCCCTACCTCTAGGTAAGAGGCCATCTAGGTAAGAGGTAATGTCATGTCTGGCAGCAGGACCCTGGGTTCATGAGAGATTACTTCCTCCAAGAACATGGTACACAGTAAAAGCGAACCGACCTCTATCCCCTATAAACCCAGTTCCTCCTACTTCTCCAGTTTCACAATCCCATCAGTTCTCCCCAGAGTTGCCCCAAGACTTCACCTTTTTCCACAAGTTGCCTTTCTCTTCACTGCAACCCAGAGGTTTTCCTCTCCAGCTTTTCAACCTGCAGTCTCTACCCCGACAAACATTCACACGTTATTTATTTGCCAAACGAGCTGAACTGTAACCCGTGTAAAACAGATCACTTCCTTTACGTAAAAAGGACAGAAAGACTTTCCTCCAACAGTGGCTTCTAAATTCAAGGCTGATTCCAGTCAATGACAAACATGAACTTTACATAGACTGGCTAGTGTTTCAGTTCCATGGTCACAGTGTGTCCCCGCTAGAGTCAGTCTCATGTGGCAACTTCACAAGACCATTATTGGCCCAGGAGACCCCTCACCCAGTCTCCCTAAAGAAGGAATGAAGCTCTCCATACAGGTCCCTCAGAGGTGCACAAGATGCTTTGCTCTGGCTAGAGTGTAGAATAACTAAGAACATTTGAGATGTAAATAGAATAATGATTTTCTGGCACTAAAAATGTCTGATTTATGAAATGGAAAAGGAATTCCTGCCTGAATTTGTCACAAGTGTATTCCACGTCAACCTGGGACATGCCAGATTTCAAGGTAATCTTGAGTACATGTAATTTAAAAGAGCTAATCTTTACATTCAAAGAACATACCAACTTCACCCTAGAAAAGCCAGCACTGTAACATGATCACAAGATGAAGCTGAAGCCTGTAATTAATGACTGCACATTGTCTAGCCAGGAATTCTGGCTGTGGTGACCTCAAACTATAGGAAAATCCTACCCCTGCTTCAGGTCTGCCTCTGCTCTTCATGCAACAGCCCTAAAATGTCAAAGATTTACACAGATCACTCACAAACAACAGTGGTTCAGTGGCTGTGACACATGTGTCTGAGCCTCCAATAAAAATTGGGGAAGTGGGACAGACAACAGGAGCCCAAACTCCCACCAGTCACTATATCACTCCCTTCTTAGCTGGAAAGGAGAGAAAACACACATTGAGAGGCTTTAGAGTTAAGGACAGGGAGAGATTATTCTGCAGTTAGTGTCACGGGCAAAACAGACTCAACAGAAGAAAGGCAAGAAAATTCTCAAATTTATTACACTACACACACACACACACACACACACAGAAACCTGAGTCAGATAATGAGAAGCACAAACAGCTCTTAAAACACCCCCACCCACCTGCCCTCACCCCTCCCTTCTTTGCAGACTGAACTTTCTTCATGATGTTTCTCTTCCCCAGGACAGCACAGGGGAAAGGGGAGAAACAGTGAATGGAGACTTCAGAGGTTAGTTCCTCATTAGTTGTTTTCCTTTTGGGGTAGGGGGACACAGACATTTTCTCAAACTCTTTCCCTGCACCAGTGTGGC
>VXBZ01005982.1:557556-651656 GCA_013399135.1 Heliornis fulica
AACAGGGTTTGGGAGTTTGGCCTTGGGAGCACAACTGGGATTTACTTTGTCAGACCCTTAAGAAACTTTCTAGCTGCTTCTTAAAGAAGCCACATTGCAAACCCACCACATACTGACAAAAGGGAACCATTCTTGTAATGCTGGCATGATGCACTACGAGTGATCCTGCTTGATCTCAGCATAGCCTGCACCTTCTTTTTGTTTAAAGGTACAACAAATCACTACAGAGAAGTAAATGACAGTCAAACTCTATACCACTCTCCGTTAAAGCCGATATGGTAAACTGCCCTGCCATTAAGTCTTCAATACCTTGGATTAAAATGACTTTTTAGTAATTGCACTGAGTCAAAGCTGCTCCTGAAGTCATTAGACACACGGGGTCTCTCAATTTCTCCCCGCCATGTTGGACTAAATGGGATTTTGCTGTCTTCTTCTGCCTAAACTCTTTTTTATTCTTTTTCGCCTCCTGTCAGTGACATCTCCCACAACCTTTTAAATAGAGCTTTCCTGTTGGGACTCAGTTGTATGCACGACAGGCAGGTAAGTAAGGCTTCTGTTATGGCGTCTGAGTTGAGACATGGCCTGTGCATTGAAGAAGGAAGTACTGTCATGAGAGTTCCTTTATACACCTCCTCTACATCACAAATGTAATCAGCATTTGCTTAATAAAAATACAGTTGGGTCTGCAGAATCCCTGGAAATTAGGCCACATGTTTTACTGAATAAATTTAAGAATGCAAATACCGTTGGTTTAACTTAAATTACCCATGATACATTACCTTCTTATACTAGGCCAGCCCAGCACAGACCTACTGCCTCAGGACCACCTTCTCCAGCTGTATTTTTTGAAAACAGGCTGACTCAGGATTCTGTCCAAAATTGCTGCAATACACTTTCCAATTTCCCAGCTATATCTCCGAGATCCCTCCGGAACAGGAGAGGCCGAGTGGGAGGTTATGCGTGCACCAGCAGGATACAACACTTCAGCATTTACCAACGCATGCAAAAACGGCCGCTGGATTTACTCCGTGCTGTGATACCCAGGGCCTCTAATGGAGTTAGGCTTTCCTCCTACTTGATCTCGCCAAATCAGGCTATGAAGCACAACAAGGAAAGAAAAGACTTCATGCCTACCCCTTTGTTTTACTGATTGAAATAAAAATTAGTCCCCTGGGTTGGTTTTATCCATCCAGTACTGCACAGAGTTGGGATTTTTTCAGCAAAATTCAGCCTTGCTCCTCCCACACTTTCAAGCTATGAAATCTGTGTGTTAGGAGTTCTCTTTTATGCATGCAATCCTAAGATCATCCATTTTGCTCTCAGGAGCTTTTTAAAAATCAGAACTGGTGTGCTTCATGACAGGAAATTGGAAACCAGACCTTCTCCTTATGAGACAATCAATACCTGAAAAAGTTGTGCAGGGAATTAGGTTAGGAAATTGCTTCTCCTCATGTTATCCACAGAGACATAAGAAAGAAAATGAAAGAGTTGAGGGAGTGAAAACAAAGTGTCAGAGACGGGTTTGAAACTTTCAGATCAGAGGTTCAAAGGACCTGCTGTCTCTGGTAGAAGAACCATCTTGATTGTCAAAAGGGTCCTGGTCTAGATCATACCCCCTCAAAAACACTCAAGAGGAAATCAGGTGCAGAAATTCTACTGTTTCATAGAGCTCCAGATGTCCTCTGTGACTTCTGTAAGAATACAGAATACCTGCTCAGGAACCTCTCTGTAAAGCTCATCTCTCGTATTTCTCTTGCCTGAAAGGCTTAAAGATTTCTTCAGCAAGCTTCACTGCACAGTGTAGCTACTTCCCAGGTACACTACAAAGCCTGAGGGAATGTGGGAAGACTCCAAAATGAGGGACAGTGGTCCTGCAGAACCACAAGAACCTCCCAGGTTCACTGGCTAGGTCTGGGGAACATATGTGGGCCTGGTCTGGGGAGACGAGACTTGAAGGAACTGGGTTAAGCATCAGGAGACAAGACAACAAACTTCAGGCTCAACCAGTTTGCTGGCACATAAATTCCTTATCAGACCCAGGGCAAGTCAGGATCTCACACTGAGGATTCTGCTACATAGTTCCTGAAACCAAAGTGCTGCAAGAACACCTTTAACCTCTTTATTTTTACCTGGTATTCTTGGGAGGATTCAGGTCCCAATGGCTTTACTAACACTGGCTGAAATACACTTTATACACATAGATGTGTTCGATTCTGGCAGAGTAACGTGTTATCTAGTCCCCAGCCCTACCATTCAGGAAACAGATTCTCTTCAGAATCGAGAGCTGTAGTCATCCAGTTACAAAAACTCGACCCAAAAAAACAGAGACAAGCTCTTCCCATATTACTGTTAGGTTTGGAAATACCCCAGCACAAATGGGCTCTCTGTACATTGAGGGAGCAGAGAGAAAATCTCACAACCTGAGCAAACCAACAGGTGATCAGGAGGGATTTTGTTACAGGTTCAGCAGGGCACGCTGCAGGAGGGCATGCCTAAAACGCTTTTAGGTGGATTTTAGAAGCTGACAAGATGTAGAAGTCCTGTAGCTAAACTCAGAGACGTCTGGCTGCTTGGCAGGCCCAACAGGTAAATTACCTGAATTATCTGAACCAGAATCCAGTGACCCAGGGCACTAAAGGGGATAGCGCGAAGCCATGCAGTCAGACGTCGGGACGGAGATCCACAGAGTTAACGTGATGCCTCTGTCTGAATGAATTATCTTCCACCAGACAGTTCAGCAATGGGGTGTTATGCAACTGCACAGAGCTATGCAGCTGGTCAAATGCATCTTCCTACTTGTACTGCTATTTATATAGTCCCAGAGAGAAAGCTGGCATGCAGGTGCTAGTTGGCCCGAGAGTTGTTATGTGCTTTGTTTTCTTAAAAGACGAGCTTAGTTTCATCTCAAGAGCTTTGGGAACTTCTTAGGCTAATAGATCCATTAAATTCAGGCTCTGAACCAAACTCTGCAATCCTGGGTTTTCTGGGCACTACAGCTATCAAGCAATGTTGAGAATCAGGTCATATATTCATTGGCTTTTCATGAGGTAACCATAGTTTTTAAGAAATCCCCAAAAGCCTAGGCATTAATATGTCGTAGCATTACAAGATAAAAGGACCTTCAGTGTAAACTAAAAATGCCTTTTGAGAAGGTTTTGATAATACAATATCATGATGCTCTAATTTAAATTAAAGCCTCAAACTTAAAAGTAATACTAATATATAGTCCTTTTACTATAAAGATTTACTGCTGCTTTAAAAAGAAGGTAAACACTTGAAATTGACTGAGGTGAAACCATAGGTCTGCTGATAATTTTTTTTAAGTACTCACAAAAGCATGAGAAAGAGAACTATGCCAAAATTCAATTTAGCCTTTGTTGGGGTTTTTTTTTGTTCTGTTTTGTTTAACTAAAAATTTGCCACATAAACAAAACCGGTTTCTAATCTGTGGGCAGAAGACAACAGGAGGACTTTTTTTTAATGAAGCTGTGAGACATGTAAGCACAGCTGCAGAAGCTGTTCTGTCTGGCGCAGAGCAGCACGAGAGCAGGGAGAGAAACAGGTCACTGGTCCTCGAGCCCTGCAAAAGTCTCCTGCAGGGTCCAAAGCAAGTACTGAGGTAGCCACAGTAGTTACTCGAATTATTTACACTCAAGAAAATAAAATCAACTACTTTGGCACTACAATAATTGCTCCTTTTAGCAAGCTGAAATAACCACTAAGCATGTGAAAGGTTGACAAGAAAATTGTGAAGATGTTTACTTTAATGATATGGCCTTGGTAAATCTGTTTTCTGCACATTATTTGTCCTCTGAAAGAACAGAGGAATACCTCCAGATTTTGCTGCATTAAGTCACAATTATTCCAGTTAACAAGATATGTGCAACTAGGCACATCTAAGTTACTGAAATGGTTTTCTTGTTCGTTGTCATCACAGATGGTTGTTCTGTTAAATGCATAAGCAAAGTTATGCTTTTTTGGTTAAAATCTTTCGTTCTCAACTGAAAAAGGAAATTTGCAAGGATGCTATCTGTTTTTTAATTAGCAGTAATTCTAAACACTCAGACACAGAGAACTGATCTAAACCGAGTAAAATTAATGTTTTAATGCTTTGAATGGAACGTGTGCCATGCTTTTAAGAGACCTTTTTTTTTTTTTCAAGACTCCTCCCCCCAGCTTCCCCAGGCTCAGACCCAATGAGTTCCGTGCCTCCTTGGGAAGACAAGGAACAAGCTGGGAATGCCATACTGTAAAGCACCAGCTCCTCCCAGAGGATGCTGACTGCTTATCAGCTCTGTAGCACCCCAAAAAAGCCTCTTCTACCAGCCAGTCGACTGATGTTAGGGGTGGAATGTTGTTACAGGTACAAGTTTAAAGCATCTTGGAAGTACTAACCCAGAAAGTCTTCAGCTGAAGCCGTCAGACAAGTTCCAGTCATGCTGCCCTCAATCGAAGCCAGAGACGAATGTGTCAAAACAGTGACCATCCCGCAGAAAGCTGGGGCTCGCAGCTCAGTTTGCGGTCAGGAGCATGAGAGAAGACAGTTTCACTTACTAAATGGAAAATGGTTTAAAATCATTTTCAAATAGGAAAAAATGTAGAAATATAGGGTTTTATTTAACGGATCACAAGCTTCTTGAAAACTTGGCATCCTCAAAAAACCTCGGTTTTGATTGGGATGCTTAATTAGCAGTATCGTGGGCTTTGAAGACTGAGGCTGCAGCACTGTATTATGACCCATTGCAGCACAGCTCTCTATTCAAGGAATGGGCAGAAAAGAGTGCTGAGAGACACCTTCATCCCACAGCAACACACTGGTACTTTGATTTAAAACCTATCATCCATTCTCACAAAACCTCATTCACCCTCCTTTGAGACCAAAAGGGGAAGACTTTCCAGGCTTCAGTAGCAGCCAGATGTGGTCTCTGTTGTCTACAGAACCACCACTGCAACAGAGAAAGTAAAAGCCACACCAATGGAATTAGCAAACTTTCCCTTTTCTAAGTGAGAATGTCATAGAAGATTTCCAGTCCTAAAAAAAAAAAAAAAAATCAAGGAGAGGAACAGATTCCAACTGCCCAGAAGAGAATGCTTCCTGAATAAACACAGGGAATGTCATTGGGAAAAAAAAAAAAAGATGAATAAAAAAAAAGTCATTTAAACAAAATCAGAGAGGCTATTTTAAAAATGGAAGTATTTTGATACAGTCTTTCATCAAATTGATTGTATTATATTCGGGCAACGAGGATGGTGAAGGGTCTGGAGAACAGGCCCTACAAGGAGCAACTGAGGGAGCTGGGGTTGTTTAGTTTGGAAAAGAGGAGACTGAGGGGAGACCTTATTGCTCTCTACAACTACCTGAAAGGAGGTTGCAGTGAGGTGGGGGTTGGTCTCTTCTCCCCAGTAACAGGCGACAGAACTCGAGGTAATGGCCTCAAGCTGCACCAAGGAAAATTTAGGTTGGATATTAGAAAGGACTACTTTACTGAGCGAGTCATCAAGCACTGGAACAGTCTACCCAGGGAGGTGGTTGAGTCCCCATCCCTGGAGGTGTTTAAAAGACGGGTAGATGCAGTGCTTGAGGATATGGTCTAAGGGTAGACTTGGTGGCGGTAGGTTAATGGTTGGACCAGATGATCTTAGGGGTCATTTCCAGCCTTAAAATTCTATCATTCTATGATTCTATATCACAAAGAAGTATAATTTAGGCATCAATGAGTGAAATGTAAACAAAAAAAAAAAAAAAAAAAAAGAGAAAGATACTCTATGTACTATATTCCCCCATTCTACTATATTTATGTTAAAAGTATGCAAGTAGTATAGGACAGCATTGTTGTGACAATCCATTGCAGAAAGCCTCTTGTCAGATACTTCAAAGCGACTTGAGTCAAACCATCTTTTTAGTTTTTTGGATACTCTAGTGGAAAAAGAAAATAAAAATGCTGGGTTTGGAGAAATAGACTGTGAGGATAAATTTTCACTGAAGTGGTTTTGGCTTCCTCAGAAATGAAACTACTCTCACTGACATGCTGACGGTCAGATAAGCCTTGACACCAAGGGCTGTGACACAGTTTAAGTTAATCTCTAACAAGAGTAACTTGTGCAAATTTCCCCAAAATGACTACCAACCAGACATGTAAATATACCTCTTGGAGCTACGTGCTGCCACTTCTTAGACTATTTCCACCTCTAACATGAAGTGCTGCCTCCATTGCAAGGCCGCTGCTGACTGCTGTGGATGGTCTATCAGAACTTCCACGTGGCTACAAGATTCTTCTAAACTGCTACACCAGGCAGCCAAACCTCTGCAAAACTCAAGAGAAGCAAGGCACAAGGACAGCAATCCTTCTTCAATTATTTAGCAATAACTACAGCAACTATATTTTAATCCAGGAAGCCTTGATGCAGGGGCACATGCTTCCAATTCCAACTCTGCATGGTACTGAGAGACTTCTGAGGAACTTCTGATAGTCCAAGTCACTTCAGTCTTACTTGTAACAACAAGCCACAAAACCTAGACCATTGCTTTTGCAAAAGTCTGAATGTGTCAAAAGTTAAATCCGCAATTTTGGAAGGACTTAAGCGCATTAAACTGCATCTCAAACTGACATGTGACGAGGTGAAAAATAATCTCAGTCCAGAACTAAACCCAATACATATTACTGCAGGAAGCTTGATTTATTTCCTACTAATAACTAGACTGATAGGTAAAGTATAACCATTTATAAATCTACAATTCCACAATATTAAATAAAAAAAAAAGTCATGATGCCAGAAATCCAGGAATTGGTTCTCTAAAAACCTGCCTAATCATCTCACTTTAGCTGACTACTGCTACCACACATATGTCAATATATTCTCTTCTTTGTCTGTGCAAACAGTAGATGTAAATGAAATTATTTGATGAGATTGATGGCATATTACCTGACTCTGAGCTGCAGGAAGCATATTCCATGGTAACACAACAAAGACTTCCTGTTAGAGGATGATACTTCCAAAGAGTTATGGTTGTTAACCTTTAAACAAGTACTTTGAAAAATAGCTTGGAAAGACACCAAAATCCAATCAATTTAAAGCATCTAACATTTCTTTAACATCAAGGAAACAAATTTTTCATCATTCAAACCAAACATGTAAACATTCCTGTTGCTACAGCCTCTGATTTAAGCAGAAATAAGACAGCGAGACTGAAATACGAGGTGTACATATGCCGAAAGGATGGGAGTGTAGCTCTCTCAAAGCTGAAGTTAGGTAGGGGAACCAAAATGTCTAATGCGTATTAATCAAGTCACATACTTGAGCTAAACAGAAAAGCTTATAAATAGTCCAAAAGTTCACCCTCGTGTGCAAGACAAACCATCACAGCATTTAAGCACCTCCACTATACGTCTTCAGTGCCAAAGCCCAAAATTTAGAATGCTTCTCCAGCTGTTGCCTAAGTCAATAATTATTTAACTCTAGTTTCATATGAGGATGTAGGTGCCCAAAGTGGAATGTAAATCAAACACATGCACTTAAATCCAGCAGTGACAGTCAGAACAACAGACCCCCACGTTTCCACCAGCAGAAGAGAACTGCACCTTTCTTCTCCACAGAAAACACTGAAACAAACAAATGACTGGGGATCACATCCAAAGTCTCCCCTCACACACATATTCTCTCTTTCTGGCCTTAAGATTATTTCAGTATGACATTTAACAAAGGATCAACCTCAAAGTGGAGATTGAGATCACTCTTACCCTGAGCTAGAATTGCCTCCTCATGTTGAAGCAAACCTTTGCAGAATATCATGGTCCACAGAATTGAATTACAATGGGAAGATGGTCTGGTCATGAAATCCATATTTACAGCATGACTTGATTCATCATCCTTTCTGCAAAGTAGATACTGATTCCTTTTCAAGGGAGTTCCCACATGGATTGCAAGATCAGGAGGCAGCAGCTACAAAACTGATGTTTCGGTTTGGAGATTTGCAAAAGAAACCTAAAAGAACCTACAGAAGCAATCTGATTTACAATGGAATGGGCTGTAGGCCACGCAATTAGATCCCTCATTTACCTCATGACAGTATCCACTACAATGAGATATGACATGCAGTACCGTAAAAAGTATTAAATATAAACATTTTGACCTCAAAACCATTTGTAACAGCACAAAACTCAAGTGATCTCCAAATGGTTCCGTCCTGTCTGGGTTGCCTTAAATATCCCTGATTTCCCTAGTTTAAATGGAACTTGGTCGAAGAAAAATGAGAAAGTTAATTAAGTGAAGATTAAGGAATATCTTTAGTAAGATGCAGAAATATGAAATTCCCGAGCAAGAATCTCTTTTACAACTAACAATGTGGGTTTTTTTTTTTTTCATAAAGTAATAAAATAATAGATTCACAGAATCACAGAATGGTTTGTGTTGGAAGAGACCTTAAAGATCATGTAGTTCCTACCACCGTGCCATGGGCAGGAACACTCTCCACTAGACCAGGTTGGTCAAAGTCCCTCTCCAGATTTCTTGTAGGCCCCCTTAGATACTGAAAAGCTGCTATAAGGTCTCCTTGGAGCATTCTCTTCTTCTGGATGAACAAATCCAACTATCTCAGACTGTCTTCACAGGAGAGGTGCTCCAGCTCTTTGATCATCTTTGTGGCCCTCCTCTGGACTCACCCCAACAGCTCCGTATCTTTTTTGTACTGGAGACCCTAGAGCTGGACGTAGTACTCCAGGTCTCAATGAGAGCCCTTGGCTTGCCGATCCCACTGGATTTCATGCCACCCATGACAGGGTTGGCTTTCTGGGCTGCAAGAATGCATCGCTGTCTCTCATTCATCCCTTTGTCAACCAACACCCCAAAGTCCTTCACCTCAGGGCTGCTCTCAATCCTTTCTCTACCCAGCCTGTTGTGCTTGGGATTGTGCCGACACACGTGCAGGACCTTGCACTTGGCCTTGTTGAACTTCATGTGGTTCACACAGCCCTCAAGCCTGTCGACATCCCTCTGGATGGCCTCCCTTTCCTCCAGTGTATTGATTGCACCACACAGCTTCTTGTCAGGAAATTTCTTGAGAGTGTACTCAATCCTACAGTCCATGTCCACCAACAAAGATGTTAAACAGTCCCAGTACCAGTCCCAACCCCTGAGTAATGTCACTTATCACTGGTCTCCACTTGGACATTGAGCCATTGACCACAACTCTTTCAATGCAACTGTCCAGCCAATTCCTTATCCACTGAGTGATTCATTCATCAAATCTATTTCTCTCCAGTTTGGAGACAAGGATGTCATATGGGACAGTGTCAGATGCATTGCACTTGTCCAGATAGATGACGTCTGTCACTCTTATCCATTAGCGCTGTAACTCCATCATAGGAGGCCACCAAATTTATTAGCCATGATTTGTCCTCAGTGAAACCATATTGTCTGTCACCAATCACCACTTTACTTTCCATGTGCCTTGGCATAGTTTTGAGGAGGATCTGCTCCATGATCTTGCCAGGCACAGAGGTAAGACTTACCAGCCTGTAGTTCCCCAGGTCTGTCTTTATTCCCTTTCTAAAATGGGAGATAGGAGTCCCCTTTTCCAGTTGATGGGCAATTCACTGGGCTGTTATGACTTCTCAGATATGATAGACAGTGGTTTAGCAACTTCAACCACCACTCAGGACCCATGGATGTATTTCATTGGGTCCCATGGACTTGTGCACCTTCAGGTTCCTTAGATGTTCTCAACTGTGATCTTCTCCTACAGTGGGTGGTTTTCCATTCTCCCAGTCCCTGTGTTTGCTTTCTGAGGCTTGGGTGATGAAGCTGGTGAACACTGGCACAGACCCTCGTGGAAATTATGCTTAGGCACATGGTAAGACCTATCCTTGGACCTCTGTGTTTTTTCCGCTCTCCAGGTACTCTTTCCTTGGGCTTTATACCCATTCCCTGAACACAAACGCTTCTTGTTCCAGTGAAAAATCACAATGAAGCAACTGTGTGGTTCAGTACAGCAGCTCTGTGGTTCAGTGCAGCAGCTCTGCTTTTGTGCACTGAAATGCAGATGAGATTTTGTTGCATCAGTTCTAAAGCTCTGTTGTCATCCTCCCACAGCCACCCCAGGGAGATGTTAGAACATCTCCCACGATATTCAGGCTTTTCCTTCCAACTCCTAAAGCATTGTTTCAATTTGACTAAGCTCTGTTTGTATTTCCAAGTCTACAAATGTATATTATTTAAAGATAGCAATGTAATTTTTTAGAGAATGGGTTATCTAGTAATAGTGTTACTGTAGCTGTAATAGCCCAAGGATGTAATACAGGGAAGGTTTATGGGAATAAGTAACATTTTAAAATTATTTTATTAGTTGAAAGATTCTGTACAGCAATTAATACTTCTCTGACACTGATCTGAGGCAAAATGAGGGATGCTGATGCAAGACTTAATGCATAGTTAAGGGAGGAAAATATAATTAACATAAGCTGTGGGATGAGATGCCAGGGTTAGGGGGTTGGGGTGCTATAGTGGGCCCTCAGTTTGTTGCTCCAAGACATGCTGAATACACTGCAGCACACTTGAAGTCTTACAGAGATGAGCCAGGGACTCCTGAGGAGTACCTCAGGAACCATCAGGGAAACACTGGTAAAGTACATCAAAGGAATTCCAGCCACTCCTGCCAATAACTTCATTGAGGACCCAAATGAAATGTCTCTATGCACATGGCATAGGGAACAAGCAGGAGCAGTTAGAGATGTGTGCACATCTGCTGTGATCCTACTGGCATCCTGGAGACATGATGAGATGGCTGCTATGACTGGAGTGCTGGTAGGGAAGCATGTAGGCTCTCCAGGAAGGACGGGCAGGTGAGAGAAGGAGAGGGTGTTTCTCTCCATGGCAATGACCTGCCCAGGAGTGTGTGGAGCTCTGGCTGGGGATGGATGAAGAGCCAGCCTAGAACTTATTGGTCAGGTTTAAGGGGAGGGCAGTGACAGTGGACATTATTGCGGGGGTCTGCTATAGTCGACCTGACTAGAAAGACAGAGCAGATGAGGTGCTCTACAGACAGAGAGGAGCAGCCTCACATTCACAAGTCCTGGTCCTCATGGGGCCTTCAATCACCCTGGTATCTGTTGGAGAACACATAAGCAATCCAGGAGGGTCCTGGAAATGTGTTGATGACAACTTCCTTTTTTCAAAATTATTGAGTATCTTATGAGGAGAGGTGTGATGCTGGACCTTGTTCTGACCAACATGGTGGAGAATGTGAAGTTCAGGGCAGCCTTGGCTGCAGCGACCATGAAATGGTAGAGTTCAAGATTCCTTGGAAAATGTAGAGGGCACACAGCAAGTCTGGATTTCAGAAGAACATGCTTTGGCCTCTTCAGGAACCTGCTTGGTAGAGTACCATGGAACAAAACTCTGGAGGGAAGAGGGGCCCAAGATATCTGGATAGTATTCAAGGATTCCCTCCTCCAAGCTCAGAAGCGATGCATCCCAACAAAGAGGAAATCAGGCAAAAACACCAGGAGGCCTTCTTGGATGGACAAGGAACTCCTGGACAAGCTCAAACAAAAAAGAAAGCCTACAGAGGTTGGAAGCAAGGACAAGTAGCCTGGGAGGAATACAGAGAAATTATCTGAGCAGCTAGGGATGTTTAGGAAAGCTAAAGCTTTGATATGATTAAATCTGGACAAGGACATCGAGGGAAACAAGAAAACCCTCTATAGGTACACTGGTGATAAAAAGAAGACTAGGAAAAATGTGGACCCCCTCTAGAATGATACAGAAGATCCAGTTACCTGGGCTATGCAGAAGGCTGAGGTACTAAACAACTCTTCTGCCTCAGTCATAGAATCATTGTATGGTTTAGGTTGGAAGGGACCTCACTGATCATCTACTTCCAGCAGATTCACAGATTCACAGAACTCAGTCCCCTGCCATTGGCAGGGACACCCTTCACTAGATGAGGTTGCCCAAAGTAAGTAAGATCACTTAAGCTGAAAAAAACACAGATATCCCAGGGTTTGGGGCTAACCAAATTTCAGGTGTTATTTTTTGTAGTACAGTTGTTCCATATATTATTTGGGTAACGCGACAGGGACTAGTCTGTTTTATGCCTCTTCCACTGATGATTATACCTAGTCACCAATTCTGTGCTGGATTAAATAGGTTTTGCCTAAAACCCAAGATGGATCAATAGAAAAATGTTACTATTTTTCCAAATTACTTTTGACTTTTGAGACCAACATACTTCTGGTAAGCAGTCTCAGTCAACATCCGTGCTTATAGTTCAGGGGCATCTGGAGAAGCCACATGCACTATAGCAAACCTAAACTGTCATGACTGATGTTTACATCTCATCAACCCCACAGATGTGACAGGATAATTCTGCCTGAGCTGTTTACTCTCAGCACTCTGAGTCATATAAGGTGTCAATTATGCTGATGTTAATAAGAAAATATTTAATTTACTAACTGCAGGATCATACAATGAATCAGGCTCTGAAGAAACAGGATTAGTTAAAACCAACAAACAATAATTGCCTGTAATTAAAAAAAAACACTCTATAACAATATAAAATCTAGTTTGGTCTTATTTTCCATAGGCAAGTCAGATTATTTAACTTCATGAATAATGGATATATCTCTTTTATGATGTTGCTTCCTATAGTATGAAAAGACAAGCATTATGCAAATAGAACATCTTAAAAACAGTCATTTGTCAAATAGGCATCGGTTTCTATTTTTCTGTTGCTAATATAATTGACAAAATACTTGACACTACTAATTATGCTTTTTCTTGTAAACCACATATTTTATGGGCTTAAACAGTTGTGATTTGCCTCTATGAGTTTGTGATTTTGTTATAAAGTTGTAACCACGCTGTGAAAGAGCAACAGGAAAAGTCTTAGGTATACTGTCCTAACAGCTGATAAAGAGCATTTCATAACAACAAAGACATAATTCAACCAACACTGATACATTTATTAAAAAGGGGTCAAGGTTAATATTATTCTTCCCTCCTCCTCCTCAAGTAGTTAAACCTACATGAAATTAACAGATATTTAATTTGCCAACTAGAATGCTGATGTTATATATAATCTCATCAGAGATCTGCAAACCTCTGTCACCGTTAACATTTCTCACCTTGGGACATTGTCCTGGTTCCAGCTGTGATAGAGTTGATTTTCTTTCTAGTAGCTGCTCTGGTGCTCTATTTTTGTTTTAATGTGAGAATAATGTTGATAACACACTGATGTTTTAGTTGTTGCCAAGCAGCCAAGGACTTTTCACCTTCTCCTATTACCCTGCCAATGAAAAGTCATCGGACTGCACAAGAGTAAATTCAGCTCTCTTCAAAAATTCTTTGTCAGTGAACGGGAAATTCTGGCCAAAGATTTTGTTTAGAAATGCTTATTATGAAGTTACTTGTCATTAAAGTACTTCACACTTTTCAAGTACCTCACAAGAGTAATTCAAGTGTTACAGACAATGAATGAAAAACTGTTCTGAAATGTATCTTTCAGTTTGATGAGATACTGGGCATCAAGCGAACAGAAATTTCATTAAGTTTCTATGAGAAGTGCAAAATTCAGTACCTGAGGAAGAAATCTTAGATGTATAATGACAGATGGGGAACTAACTGGCTGAAGAGCAACCCTACTGAAAATCTTCTGGGATCATGGTGGATCTCAAACTGAACAGAGTGCCCTTATAGAAGGCAAATAACACACACATTAGGAAGATTACAACCAGCAAAGTGCAGGAATTGACTACACCTCTTTCCACTTGGCATTGGTGAGGCACACTTGGAATAGTGTATCTAGATTTGTGCCACCTAGTTTGAGACAAACATTAAGATAACTGGAGAAAATACAGGAGAGGACTCTTAAGGCAGAGGGTGAAGGAAAAAGTCTTGTTTAGTTTGAGAAAGAGGAAAAAAAGGCTGAGAGGAACTAACTTTAACCACCAAGAACTAACTGCATGGAGTTACAAAAAATTATGGTGTCAAACTTTTCAGACAATAGCCCTAAGATGAAGTTCATTAAGAAAAACTTATTCACCAGGAAGCTACTGAACCTTGGAACAGGTTACCCAGAAAGGCCATTCAAACTCCATCTGTGGGGATTTAAGACTCAGCTAGATAATTTGACAGCTGACATGATTTAGATTCAGCAACAGTCTTGCTACAAGTGGGAGGCTGGAATAGATTACTTAAAAAGATCTATTCCAACCAATATTTCAGTGGTTTGATGTGAAGATCTGAAAGCCAGCATGTAGTCTTAAATGTGCTTGTCCCTGGAGAAATAACAAGGTTTTAGGTTTGTTTGGGTTTTTTTTAAGGACTAGAGAAAATGGACTGCTGTTTGCATTATACAGCAACCTGTAATTAAACCAGTGCCATCTTCAGAGTTCCCTTTCATTTTTCTTCAGCTACACTAAAATGAAGATACTTCAGCAGAGTGGAAAATGAGATCTAAGAATCCCAACTGGAAGCAAACACCTTTGAGAACTACAATTCAAGCCTTACTTCTCTTCTCTGCATTTCTCTACTCATCTTTGCAGTTTCTTTGAAGTGACTTCTAAGGTGTTTCATTTTCCCTGCTGTGTGTTAGGCACCTGTGCTCTTAATAACTGGTAAAGTTAAGGACTGCAAAAACCAGGCACTATTTGCCAACGCTGAGCTCTGTAGTAGCCCTGCTGAAAAAGACAGGATGAATACACAAGGGAGAATGTGTTTTCAACTACTTTGAAAACACAAAAAGTAATAAATTGGAATGAAGTGCACAGTGAAGACTCACAGGACGTATTTCATACAATGGATATTCTAATTAGCTGCCATTTTTTTCACTGGTGTTAAAAAGTTGCCGCCTTGGTTTGATTTTCTTTCCTACAAGTGTATACCATGGCTGGTATGGAAGATGAGTAATGAACTTGAAACCAAGAAGCCCTTTCCAGTTTCTGGTATCGAAAGTATTTTTAAAAAGCACATAGCTCACAGCTGTTGGTGACAACCAGTGTCTCTCACTGTTGACTGTGGCACAAGGACCATTTGTCTGGCTTTTGAATTTTAAAATCGTCCTTCTACTGGCATGGGGTTTCTTCCTTAGCAATGAAGCAACAGTGTTGCCCTGCACGTGTGTGTATGTGTGTGTGAGTGTGTACAATGACCACAGAAATTTAACTAATCATCATTTACTTCACAGATCTGGAACTAAGATTTGCCATGTGGGATAACTGGTACTTCATCACTGCGATGACACTACCATTGCTATTACCATCTTTGGGGTTTTTTTTCTTCATGGAGCCAAAGGCTTCCTTGTCTCCTGAACATTCCAAAGCAGTCTTGGTGATTCACAGAATACTCCCTAAAAATCCATTTTCTGAAAAAAAACATAGCCAAGAAATCTTATGTTTGAACATTTTTGAACCTGGACAACAGTTTAGGAATGAAATTCAGTTTAAGCTTCTGTTGTACATTTTTTCACATAATTCTGTCTGTTCCAATGTTGCACTAAATTGGGATATGTTTCTTATTCTAGTTTTACTAAAGCATATTTTGTGTTAAGCAAATCCCATTTGTATTCAGTTTATTACTCTTATTCTAGTTGGGCTCTAAGGACAGTGATACTGGGCATACCAGGATTGCATCAACAGCTCTGAAGGTCACTTGCCTTTACCAGTAACTTAGGTACGGTCTGGCAGCACAGAATCAATGCCAACACAGGTACATTGAGGCTATCTTGAATTTTACCTGGATTCTCAGCAATGATATGCAGTATCTACAGAGCTGTCTTGTGGTCTTAAAAGTCTGGTGTGGATTAGAATGCCCCAGTTTCCCTTTCGTTCATATTTCATGATGGTAAATTGTGGAGGAAACATTGGGAAAGGAACTGTGTAAAACTGCTTATGCCAACACTGCTACTCCCTTTGGAATAACAAATTTTCATGAGGCTATTTTAGCCTCACGAAAACAAAAATCTCATCTTACCTCCACATTAGTGCTTAGATAAACAAACAACACAAATTGTAGCAAAACAACATGCAGAAGTGAGTTTACATTTTCATTTAAATTAGCTTTAAAATGTTTCCCTGTGTTTTTTCACTGCTTGACCTTATACATGCAAATACTCTCTATATAAAATTCTGTTTTGAACCTTCTCTGCCATTCAAAACACTACTTCTTTGTGCTTCTAGCTAAGAAAACATTACTAGTCTTCAGCTGGTTTTATTCATTTTAATCGATTTGATGCTTTCAAGGAAAAAAAACCAACCCCATTCTCAGCAATTCAACTTAGTAAGAGGAACCTTTATCCCCTCTAGTCAGCAACTCAGTATTCCTGGCAAGTATCACAGAAAAGCATTAACTTAGATGTTTCTAGCAAGAAAGTAAAAATCTATGTCTAGATTTAAAATGTCATAACTTGGTAATTCTCCTCCAGTTATTTTATTTGCAAAGATTTGTGCATATTCTATTTTACAGCTTAATCATCAAATGTAATCTACCTACCTGTCTTCAAACTCCACCACACTAAGCCTTTCACCTCTTACCTGTCCGTTCTTTCCATACTGTCTATTTTAAAAACAAACAAACAAACAAACAAACAAACAACAAAACAGACAAAAAGCAGCCTGTACTTTGCATAGGGACTATGTGGAACTCTGCTTTATGTTCCATAAAAGCACTATATACTTTTGCATTTCCATAGAAATGCTTCACAGTAACAGTAAGAAAACAGGACATTCTAGAGGAAGATAAATAAGCCTTTGGGATAGATTTTTCAGTTAATTAAGGACAGATATATTATTACCTTCTGATGTTGCATCCATTTCCCTCGTTGTCTCCATATCTGATATCTGCCTCCTTAAAAAGGCAGTGCTCCCTGGAAGCCTAGCTGGAGTACCACACCTAAAAGGCTGCATTTGTTAATGTGGAAGCAATTCAGTTGCATGCTCTTCCCTAAGTGATATGACGAAAGAAAACAGATTTTCTCAAAACAATTTCAATATTTTATTGAAGAAATTTTTATGACCCAGAAACATGTTTCTGGAAAAAGAACATGTTGGTCTGTGTTCAGAACAATGGCTTGTACATAAATAACTTTATCAATAGAGTTGAATGGAAAATGTTAATTCCTGTAAATACAATGGTATTCTATACTGGCACAGTTGTAAATCTACCCCTCTCTAACCACTCCTGAAGGCCTGCCTCCCACAACAGAGCTGCCCGTGACCAAAGACCCAAGGACCACCACTCTGATGGCTGAGCAAATTGCAAGGCAAGAAGAAGCAATGAGTGGATCTGTAGAGTAAAGCCAGGCAAGACAAGAAAGGTAAAATTTCAAATAGAAGATTACTGAAGTGAGGATCCTTAGCAGTTTAAGGGGGGAAGGAAAACAGCATACAAAAGTATAAAAACTTTCAGGGGAAAATAAAAATGGAATCAGGATGACAATTTGGCATCACAAAAGATCTGTTTCATGGAGGAGCAGAAGTCACCCTTCCCCTGGGCTGCCAGCAATTGCCCTTCAGGTGTTTCAGGTTAATAAGGCTTAGCTGAGTAGCTCATTAATCCTAGTGATCTTTCATGTGTTTTATCCAATAAGAAACTGATTTCTGCATTTGACTTGGATGTGTTCTGTACACAGAGTGTTTTATGTGCACCATAAAAGGTGCCTGAACAAAGTGACTCCTCCACAGTCACAGAAGAAAGGTAACTTACACAATAAGGGCTCTAAAAGTACAGTGTCCAACCTAGTTGAAATAGAAATTAAGAGGTCTAGCTATACACAATTCTGAATTTAAATTTCAATTTAAAATAGTGAGGGGCTGTTTTCTGGAGAAAAAAAAAAAAAAAAAGGAATTTTACCTTTCAGAAAGGAATCTGTTCTTTAATATTTTTTTTAATCTATACTTTAAGACCTGCAAAAATGCTAAAGACAAACCAAAACACTTAATGACATGGGTATTTGCAATTGCAGTGATCCTGACTGAATGACTAAGACATCCCCTTCCAGTCCTAAATTCATATTTTTGTCATATCCAGTTCTGTTTCATAGTCAAACCCCCAAATTTTCATATCTGTCAAACTTGTTCCTCTAATTTTATACTGTCAGGTGTTAAAAAATTTTAAGGCGTGCATACCAATTTTTGCCTTTGGCTTGAAGTTTATCTATCCAAAGAGGGCCTAAAAAGGGTCAGGCAGGTCAGGAAAGGGCTATAATTTGTTGTGTTTTGGAAAGGAATTCTTAAAGAACTACTTGTAAGCCACACATCCTGAAGACTAGGGTAAGGGATGTAGGAACTAACTTCTGCATCAATGGAAGAAAATGAACTTACTGAATTACTATATTTAATATTCTGTGTGGAACATTTAATTAAGTAATAACAACATTGAAAGAATTCAGAGAAAAGGGTCTGATCAAGTCCACAATTATGTTATTCATAATCAGTATCTTATGGTGAAGGCATAAACTGAGTGCAGGCATAAACTTAAATCCCAGGCAGCATCCTCTACTAACAAAAACTCTCAAAAGCTCAATCTATGTTAGATGTCATTAATTACTCCAAATTCCTAAATCTAAACCATTATTTTCCTTAGCTAGACTATCAGAAAAATCAGTAGTATAAAGATCGCAAAGGAGAAACCTGGTGGTTAAATAAATGTAGAGAAAATCAGGTAATTCAAAATTAAGGTCACAATTAGACATCCAACAAGTTCAAAGAATGGACATGCACAAACATGAGCTAAATGTATCTGTGCTATAACTGTTGAAAATATCTAATGGTAAACCATGAGATCAATATCTCATGAAGGGAAATATTTCACACATTGGTATAGCTAAACTGTGAAAGAGGACAATTTGGGGCTTTGATATTTACTGTAAGATGTTTTGCAAAATACTGTGTAAACTATATTTTAATTGTTGTTTTATTTACTCCAGAAGTCATATGTATGCTGCTGAGGTTTTTTTCAGAAGAGCATTCCTTTTAAGTTCTTCTCAAGTACAGGGAAACAAGTGTACTTATTTGAATCAACATTAAAACCACAGAATACTCATTCCTAATTTAGCTTTATTTTAATTGTTCACAATCTTTTAATAGGATCTAAATAAAATGGTAGCCATAGCAACTACATA
Source organism: Heliornis fulica (assembly GCA_013399135.1). NCBI lineage: Eukaryota > Metazoa > Chordata > Aves > Gruiformes > Heliornithidae > Heliornis > Heliornis fulica. The sequence goes on from VXBZ01005982.1 coordinate 576,671, forward strand.
TCATGTATCAGATAAAAATAAGTATCAATTCCATCCACCCATGGAGTAAAAAAGTTTAGGACAGAGTGAAGAGAAAACAACTGAGGAATACTTGTGAACGAAATTTGTCACACTGATAAACTAAATGCATATACTCACCTCAGCATATTATGCTTTATATATAAGGAACTGTTGCAACATATTAGTCTGATGATTCAAACACATACCTGGGAACAGCTCTCAAGAATAAGGGGTAACAGCAGAGGTACAGGGCTGCCTTTCAGGATGGAACAGCATCTGTCTCCATCAACCAACCATTTTACAAAAAAGTAATTTTAATTATGTAAAAACATAAGACATACTAATTCAACCTTAGTGTGGCCTTATACTAAAAAAAAAAAGAAAAACAAAACAAAACAAAACAACCAAAAACTAAAACTGGGTTCACCTAATTCTGTTCTCAATAAACAAGTGGTACAATTTCAATTTTGGTGAGATGTGACTAACTTTGAGACCAGCGTAGCAGTAGATGCAGTTATACTGCAAACACTCAGTTTTCTGAACAGAAATTTTCAGTCATGAGAAGCATGAAACCAGTCAGCTTAAACAGAACAGCTTCCAAGGCACAAAAAACTCCACAAAATGACAACATTTTTGCCTAGTTTCATAAAATTACTTTTTATCCCTCTCTGGCATAAGCAAAAGACTAACTGATTTTTAAACCGTTGCTAGCATACCAGCCTGGCTTTCTTTTTTTTTTTCTAACACTATTCCTATGGGAGATCAGAACTGTTCATTGTTCCATTCTGCAGCCTCAGTTATGCCCTTTTAACACAACAGGGAAGTTACAGGAGTATTAACAATCATTCCCTTACCAAAAGTGCTTTTTCTCAAAGAAATAATGCGTTTTCACTCAGCTAACAGGCTCTACAAAAACCTATCTCTGAATTAGGACTCTATCTCAAAAACTGAAAGACCAGTTCTCTCCTGTTAGAAGAATGGAAGATGCTCACAGACTTATTTTCCCATTCACTACATTTGTTTATCTAACGGTCTAACCGGGATTATTGAATTGCAGAGACACACTGAAAAGCAGACCAGGCTATTAGCAGACTAGCAAATTGGTTTTCCCGTCCTTCTTTTTTCGTGTGCATTTCTAATCACAATGCACATATGTGGTGGGTCAAATTCCTTATGGAGCAAACTAAAGATCAAGCCAATGCACATCTCAATCTAACCACAATGTTTGGAAAGTTCATCGCATCAGCTCACAGGTCATAAGTGAAGGCTTTTGAATTAAAATCAGTTTTATGATGACTTCAAAGGCACTTTGGGTTGTTTTGGGTTTTTTTATTATTTTATTTTTAATTAGTTCGTGATGATACCACTTCCAATAACCTTCTTCTCCTTCACATGATTATTAATAGCCCCCAGAATAAGCTCTTCTGTCACTCTCTGGGCACGAAGGTGAGGCTGACCGGCCCATAGTTTCCTTGGTCCTTCTTCTTGTCCTTTTTTGAAGACCAGAGTGGCATTGGCTTTCCTCCAGTCTTTGGGCACCCATTTTCCATAACTTTTCAAAGTTGATCAAGATCAGACTAGCACACATCTGCCAGCTCCCTGAGCACTCACAGATGCATCCCATCAGGATCCATGGATTAGTGGATGTTGAGTTTGCCAAGATGTTCTCTAACCCAACCCTTCTCAACCAAGGAAAGGTCTTCCTTTCACAACACTTCCAGGGTCTGGGTTTTCTGAGGACCAGCCTTAGCAGTAAAAACTGAGGCAAAGAAGGCCTTCAATAACTTCACCTTCTCTGTGTCTTCCATCACCAAGGCACCCACCTCATTCAGTAGGCTAGTCTTGCTCTATGTCAACTTGCCCAATATAATTACTGCATCAGTGCCTCTCAGCAGTTTTTATAGGAGAAATTCACATTACAAAGGAAGACCTGTGAATTATGTTCTTCAAAAGCTTTTGAGAACAGTGTGCAGCACCTCAGCTATGTCTCTGTCTCCTTGCAGGTATATTCTTCACCCTTGATTATCCAATGCAGGACCTGCATTGGAGAAAAGTGGTGTTATAAAGTTCTCTACGTGGAATAATTATCCACATACAGACATTGGGGAAAAAAACCCAAACCTCTGTGGGTGTTTCTATCTTGACAATTCCATGACTACTTGGAAGAAAAACTGGTATAACCAGGGGGTCTTATTGCCAAAAAGTAAAAATGTAAAAGATCAAAGCTTGTTCTGACTTTATCTTTCAGATAAGCTCCTTACTTCTCTATTCAATCAAATAAGCTCTCACTTATACATAGAAGAATGTCATTTTAAGACAAGAGAAGTCCTCCACACCAACAAACCAGTGGCTTTTCTTGCACAGTTGAAAGGCCTGTTAATGAGAAAATAACTGAAATGTAACTAGGTTATCAGCAGTATGGAGTTAAATGTAAAATAACATAGTGATGATTCACTGAATAAGCTTGAGTCTGTGGAGAAGCTACAGATACCAGATTCCAAAAACGGCTCCCCCTGATTCACTGAGGGATTAATAACAAGAAATAGGTGTCCACCTGGCCCATTTTAATACATGAGGCAAACAGTGATCAAGAAACACTCACAAGACCTGTGAAAACTAGCTAGCTTCCTGAGCAAATCTCACAGCCTTGATCAACGGGTCTTCATACTGCACTGGCACTTGGAGTCTCAGCAGTCCCACCAAGTAACTACCTATGGGTGCTAGGGGAACTTTGCTATTTTCCCATCTTTTGCCTCCAGACCAAGGAAAGAGCATATCACAAAGGCATTTTTGGGAAGGCAGAATTCATGCTCACTATGCTACATCTGTTCTGTGAAATAAAGGAGAATTCTCTGCAAATTTTCTGTGCTTGCATAGAGTGTTATAAGTGTCTATTTACTAATTGCACATTAATTACCAGAGTACTTCCAACACAATCCTATGCTGTAATCAGCAACATATGAAAATTGCAAGCTATCTGGGAAATGAACTTGAAACACCCCAGATGTATGCATTAAAGACCAATTCCAAGAGATTGGAGCTAAAACATTTGTTCTAGGGAGCATATAATTAATTCCAAGTCACACTGAATTCTATAAAATTACATTTCTGTTTAAAATTAATAATATTCTTCAGTGTTGCTCCTTCACAGCTTTAAATCGAATCACCCAGTTTGCTTGGCAAGACACTGTGTAATCGTATCTTCAATTCCCAGCCAGCAAGGTGACTTCATTCCTTTAGGTTTAAAGAGTGATTAATTACATTTCAAATACTTTGTCATCACTGGCTATGTTGGCAACACAGAAAGAGATATTTTATCTGCCCACTGTAGATAATACCAATCTCATAACAATAAATTCAGATGGCAAAGGTTTATCTTGCTGTTGGAATGCCATGATCTGTCTTCTAAAGTCTGCTTGTAAGAACTATTCCAAAAATCAATTATTCATGTAGTAAAAGAAGCATAACCTTCAGTAAACTAGCTTGACCTTTTCCTGAGGGACTTCCCAAATTTTCATTTAGTGTGTTTCATAGATGCAGCCTGAATTTATCACCTGCAAAAATGTCCATGATGCTATAATATTGTCCCATGACAAGTAATTTGCATTCAGTACAGAGCTGAAATGGCCTATGGGGTTCTTCTTCTTAAAAAAAAAAAAAAAAGCTGCTGAGGGGGATGCAATAAAGATTGATCTTTATTTCCTTCAAAATGTATTTTATTTTGGGATTCCCAGATGTGTCAGTAGGTGACGAAAACACAGGTTTGATACTTAATGATCAAGTGTTTACTCCATGAATTCTCTAGAAACATTCCACTGATGCTGTATTATTATTACTGTTATTGTTATTATATGCACACACAGCTCAGTAACCATAGATCTTCATATTTCTTAGTAGTTTTAATTTTAACCTTAGTGATAATGTTCCATCTACCCATCTTCCATCTTCCTTTTCCTCTTAAAACCAAAATACCGTATTTAGTCACGCTACTAGAAACAAAAGACACTCCCAAGACTTTGTCAGTCTCGGTTTCTTTCATTCCTACTTTTGTAAAAATCCCGCCCAATTTCAACTTTAGAAAATACTGTGTGTCACAGTAGAGGGTAGTATCAGAATGACAGTTGTGGTTTGGACTGACATTCTTTCAGCATCTGTATTATCTCAAGTTTTCAGAGGACAATCAGCTAGTATTTCAATGGCTCATCACATCAGTACAGCCCGGAAAGTCACTGTAAGCTTCCCATTGATTTCAAACTATAACGACAATTCCCTTGGTCTCTCCTAAGGGACACATTCACTGTAAAAACTCCAAAGGTATCCCCCCTCTGAAGGATAACCATCTTCAGAGAGTGGCCAAGGTAATGAGAAAACATTTATTAAACAGGCAGATTACAATGAGTGAAATGGAGCTCAGAAAGCAGATAGTGATGGTCACCAGTCAGCTAATTCAGTCCAGTTGCTATATATGGCTCTTCTACTGTTATTTTATTCTATGCACGCTTTTACACCACATTTATCACAGTAGTATCCAAATGTCTTCCAATAGTACACGTAGCAATGTGCCTAGCATCTGTCACACGCTGTTTGTTCCCTTATCTTCTCCCCAGGGAGAACTGTATGTGCCAAGGAGCATTCTGCTCTGGTAAGGCTTGTGGGTTTTTAACCAAGAACTGCTGGTTACTGCAGGTAGGATGTGGAATTGTAACTGAAAGGTGATGCAATAAAAAAGCTTTTACTTGAACACAATATGAGAAGATTAGATCAAATCAAGACTCAAGAACCAAAAGCATTTGAAGACACACAAGTGCTTAAATTAGAGCCCAATTTTACTTCACATTTTCTTTTTTCAAACACATCATGAGAAGCAAAGCAAACTAATCTGTAACTTTTCAGAGTCTGCATTTTTTTCCCAAAGGCTGTAGGCTCCCTTTTGCTCTAAGATTATTTATGACAGCCTCCCTTATGATTAAAGCACAGACATCAGAAGGATTGAGCCTGAGGCTATCGTCTAAATCAACATCTTTTTCTGCCTCAGAGTACTCCGCACGAGACCTCTCATACAGTATGTATCCTATAAGCCAAAGCATAAGGGCAGGCTCAGTTTGCTCCATCCTGAGGGTAAGGATATTTTGCAGCACTTTTCTCGTGTGCAGACTGAAGCTGTGAAGATGCCTCTGAGGCAGACAGGAGCCTCAAAGATCACCATCCAGCATGTTCTTATTAGTCTATATACCGGTTAAATACAGTGTACAACTGGCCAGTGCACTAAGAAGCATAGTGTCACATTTCTGACACTCAGAGGAGTATCCGCCACACCTTTTTTACTTAAATAGTAACATGCCAGACCAATTCTGGATGCTTTGCATTTTATGCAATCCCAGTGTTTCTTCCGGCAACTGTCGAAGTGGTTATCGTGCTGGCTGTGTCGCTGCACCCCTGTAAATCCACATCAGTAAGCCCATGTTTCATGTGACCATGTCACTCAAAGTATATCTGCATCACAAACCCTTCTGGACTGACTTCATACACATACCCCTCCAGATACCTCCAGAACTGGAGTAAGTTAGGCTGTGCAACTCAGAGTTCAAGACAGGTTGGTAATGCAAAATATACTAATCTTTTGAGCCTGTTAAATCCTGGATCTTCATATGTTCTCCCAGCACCCAAGCTCAGTAGTTTGAAGGTGGCTTTGACAGATCCACACCACATAACAATGTTGATATATGTAGGAGGAAAAGTCTTTCACTTATACAGAACAACTTATTAAAAATTTAAATCTTCAAATATTTTATATTCAATATCAAAATATAATTCTCCCCACTTAAAAATCTTGCATAATAAAGTAATTTAAATTAATATGACTAGGTTTATTTTTATTACAGTGCCACTATCTAAAAGCTAGTCAAAGTAGTGCTCTCTTATAACAAATACAGCAAACTAGATTAATAATTTCTAAGAAATCAGTAATAGCTAATTGAATAAATTCAAGCATTAATAGGAATTGAATGTCAGAACCTCCAGTTTGTATTGTGATTACTTACAGGGTTTGCAAGGTCCAACTGGACTGCCTTATTAGCATCACCTCTTGCTTCTTTTCCAATTTTTTTACCAATGCAGAGTAAGTGAGAGAAAGCAGCAAATAAAACTGTGGATATTTTCCTTAAGTTTAGATGCTTTTCACAATGAATTCACAGCATGAGCTGCATACAGTATGAGTATGTAACACTGGCACTGTTTACCACATTTCCTTGGTAGTATCTGGAAGACCTCTTCTAAAGATCTTTCATTTTGCTTTTCCCTAATGAAAATGACTTTTCCTCTCTTTCTCATGCAGCCATTATATCTAAGCATCTGTCTATGGCAAGTTCCTCCTCAGAGACACTCGTGTCTAACACAATCCTTTCAGACAGCATTTACTCACTAAAACATGAAGTTATACAATATAATCCAAAGGACTTAACAACAGCTACTGGCAAGAAGCAAGGTCCCATTCACACAGAATCAGAGTCACAGAGGGAAGGGGATGGAAAGGACCTCTGGAGATCATCTAGTCCAACCCCTGTAGCGGTGAGCCAGAATCAGAGACATTTACTCATAGAGTTATCGTATCTGTTCCGATTTATTGCTAGTTAGTAGTTCATTTATATAGGTTTGTTCTTAAGCGTAATCATACAGGATTGGATAACATCTTGGTTTTGCAAGTAGTGATTGGTTAGGCATTACGTAGGTTAGTATCTTCTGTTATGGCTTGGTTACAACCTATCTGAGAGTCCAGGCACAGATGTTCAGCCTCCTGTTTTCATCTAGTGTTCAGCCACAAGGTCACGCTGACCTGATAACATACATGCTGTTCCGCTCACTCAGCACTTTGCTTCAGGCCAGAGATACTCTGCAGCATCGTGGCCTTGTACTGCTAGCCATCCCCCAACAAACCACCCCCGGCCAAAGCAGGATCACCCAGAGCAGGTTGTACAGTATCACATCCAGGCAGGTTTTTAATGTCTCCAAAGAAGGAAACACCACAGCCCCTCCAAGAAGCCTGTCCCAGTGCTCTGTCATCCTCAGAGTTAAAGTTTTTCCTCCTATTGTAATGGAACTTACTGTGTTCCAGTTTGTTCCCACTCCCCCTTGCCCTGTTACTGGCCACCACTGAAAAGAGTCTGGCCATATCTTCTTGACATCCACACTCCAGATATTTATAAACATTGGTAAGATCCCCTCTCAGTCTTACAGACTGAACAAACCCAGCTTTCTCAGCCTTCCTCATACAAGAGATGCTCCAGTTCCCTCAACATCCTCATAGCCCTCCACTGGACTCTCTCCAGTAGTAACCTGTCTTTCTTGTACTGGGGAGCCCAGAACCGGACACATATTCTGTCATGTTCCCCCCACTACCGTGCCTGGTTTCCAGCTCACGTGCCTCTCATAACTGGATGACCTTTTAACTACTACGTCTTCTAAGTGAGTTTAATCCCTGTGAGTCAATACAAGGTCCCTGACCCAGAAGTGGTATTATAAATGCTGGAAGTGCTGTAACCGTAACTTGTAACTTGTTAGATGGCTGCAAATCCACACAGAAATGAAGTTCTGGGTGAAAAACAGATTTTATGGTGTGCAAGACCCAGTCTCTGCATGCAATTTCTGCTGAAGTTGGCGACTTATGACTTTCTCTCATGCAAATTCTTTCTTGCCTGACAGGCTACACTTACCAACGTTGGGTTTGTCCTATTCTACCTGCCTGTTTTTATGAAATTTGTGGGGACTGAGTATCTCTGAGTTTCTGACGCTTTGACACTTGTCTGACACAGGCTGGTAGGATCAAATTCCTCCATTAAGAATCTGGAGTGGAATTGCATGAGCCACTTTTCCTCTCAGAAAGCAGCTACAGGTATTCTTATAAGAAGACAAAATGATCGGACCACAAGTGACAGACATTATTCACGCTGCTCTCTGCAATACTGGCAGCAGCTTATGCACAGTACTCACAGGACAGTGCACAGCAGCAGTTGTACATACCAGGACCGAAGGTCCCCAGTTGTCACTGGCACCCATACCAGGCATACTGTGGCTACATTATATACATCTGCAGGAAAGTTTTACTGAATGCAAATTAGAAAAAATAATTCACATTCAATATTCACAGTGTTTTTTCTCACTGAAAAGTAAAATCCCAAAGTCAAAATTTAAGCATGTTTGAGTCAAAATTACAGCCTGCACTTTTTGAATGAGTCGTGACCTCTAGCCACAGATGTGATTAAATAAATATTTTTTCTATGGCACCAGGGATATGGGAATCATAGTAAAGATGCACACTGTTCTTACCACTAAAGCTTACAGTTAAATAGAAAAAACAGACAGCTGGAAATAAAACAAGAAACACATTAAAATGCAGCTACACCTTCATGATCACAAAATAAAGTGAAAGTTGAGTGTAGAATTTACAAGCCCTGAGTTCCAAGTCTTTGGAAAGGAGGAAAGTTGGTGTTGCAAGGGAGTTTTTTACCCATGCATGGTTGAACCTGAACTCCTATATAGCTATGTATACCTTCCTAAAAAGTTGAGTGTTCCTTTCTATCTCCCCGTTCTACCCTCCCCGCACCTGCTATGACTTGCAAAGCCAAAATATACAATACATCTCATCTTTCACCTTCTATACCTGTTTTTACCAGGTATTATTTGGTTTAGATATTGAAAATACATTTCATTAGAATTCAGGGAGATTTATATTGCATTTTAATTGAATTTAAGACATCAGAAGAACACTCTGAACAGAAGGACATTCTGAATATGGTCAGCCAACATAAAAACATGAAAAACTAAAGAGAATAAAATCTAAAACTGTATATGTGATCATACAAAGCAAATACACCTATAATACATATATTTGATTATGAAACCATATGGAAAAAAATAGATAAATTGCAGACATTTTAAATAAATTATTTGTAGAATATAGTCAACAAGTAACATAACGTCCTTCTGAAATCGATTATTATCCCTGGAAACACAGATGCTTGAATACCACCACTGTAGCACCAAAGGCACGGTGAATTGCACAGAATACTTCACTTGTGTCAACCCCCAGAGTTGCAAATCCGTATCTGGAGTCAGCCAAATTAATGTACTTAACAAGATGCAAATGTTAGGTTTGAGTCCTGAGAGCACAAGTAGAAATGACAGCCACATGCATGCACTACTGAACTGCCTGAGTATATGAGTATTTAAAGCTGAGACTGTTAAAATCCATTTGAGCCCATTAGAAAAAAAACAAACAAACAAACCAAAACAAAACAAAACCAAAACAAAACAGAAAAATGTGTGTCAAAATGAGATCCATAGCATTGTCCAATCAGTACTTCAATATCTGAAAATCAAACTGTTTTGCTGTACACATATATTCAACAAGAATAGGACTAATTCAAAACACAAAGTATGCCCTAAGGAAATAATTTTGTGGCTTCTAACAGTTGTTGATAAAGCAAGGATTGTGTTCATGAATGAGAAAAAGCTGCACACAATCAGTCAGTCAAGATTTCTACAAAAGAGCCTCTATGCTCGTTTACAGTAGGAGCTAGCTCTACTGAAAGATAAGGACATAGACCGAGAGCTTCAGTGCCTTTTCTGGAGACATCCTTTATTGCCTGAATTCCACTATACAATCAATCATTTTAAAACATAGCATGTAAAAAGCTCTGCTCAACAAGCTTTTCATATGAACCTGTTCTAAGTTTTATTGCTCTTTAAAAACAAAAAGTAAAATTAAGTCAAAATTACTTTTGTTTTCCAAAGGAATCATGCCAATTTTACTGGTTCAAGCTGCACTGAAGTCTCTGACATCAGAAGTATTTCTCCCAGATACTTTTAGACCTTTTCCTATTAGCTCTGTCATCACTGAAAAGTATTGTCATATCTACACTTGCAGTACATAAATCTAGAATACAGACAGCACAAAGTCTAACGTTGTTCAAAACTATTTTAAAAGTTAACACTATAAATTTTTTTAAAATGTGTTCTGGAAGTTTGGATGCACTTATGCAATGAACATTTTGTATTCATTTTTGCATAAACAAAACATGCTTTTGATTAAACAAGATGCTTTACATGCATGTTCCCCAGCATCTGCCAAAAAAAAAGAAAAACCAAAACTCATGGAAGACCAATTTCTACTTCAAAAATTTAAATTTATTCATATGATATTGCTGATCTATTCTGGGTGGATACACCTTCTATTAAAAGATCATATTTTAAAAATATTTTCTAATATATAATTTGCACACATTAAAAAAAAGTAAAGATCGATAAAAATCCCTGGAGTAGTCCCTTGATTTTCTGTCTTAAACTCATACTTTAATTCCCTTGCAGGTCAAGAGAGGCACAATAACTTGGCTGTTCAGCTGCCAAGCTGTCTAAGACCCCTTTTGGACCCAAACAATATCACTGCTTTATGTGAATGAATGTCAAATGAAGTTACTTTTACTGACTGATTTCCCTATTCTAGCACTCTTGACTATAGTAAGAACTAGTAAGTAAAGAACAAAATTATCCCCAGAAACATATTTCTGTACCTGGAATATTTGTTGAACTAAATTTAACCGAAGTTTTAGAGAATCTTACCATGTTTCACATGTGCATATGCTTTTTGATAAAGTGCCGGTGTTTGGAGGATGGATGTGGAAACACAGCCAATGTGACACACTCGCTGAAGAAAAAGAGACAGGATCGTGAACTATAAAGTTATGATTAAGCAGCAGCATTACACTACATCCAATATCATTACACCAAGTAAACACTGTCATTACAAACTTAATGATATTCTTGAAACATCCGCATTAGCATCATTGGTCTTTTATTTATTTCAAATTACTGTTCTTATTTACCTCAGCAGGGCTCTACACAATTACTCCCCAGACTGCTCAGACTCCTATGGGGATGATTTATGTTGTCATTCCAATATAATGTTTCCCATAATTGTACTGTGTTTAAAAAACATTAGAACCCAAGGGGCTAGACAAGGAGTTATAATATTAACAGCATGCTCATATAAATCAATTTACTCCCTTGAAAGGGGAAAAAAAAAAGAAAAAATAAATTAATAAGACTACAGAACTGCAAAGCCAATGCAAACCTACCATATTAAGTGTGTTTCATCAATAACTGTAAATGCATCACAGATAAATTCTGGAAATGAAAACATAAGCAGGAATCTATTTCTACATGTGTAGTATTATGTTACTGACATTAGCAGACTAATCACAAAGAGTAGGAAAAACATTATTCACGAGAAAATTTCACTCCCAAAAGGTGTTGTGTACCCCAAACACTGTAAATGCACAATATTTCTAAGAGTTCTCAGGCTTGTATCATCAATCTAACATCAATGGCAGACATAATTTCATAGTTGCAGAATTTTACAGATCCCAAGTATAGTTCAGGGATCAAAAAGTAACCCATAATTTCAGTAACACTGGTTATGAAAGATAAAATTTAATGATAGGGGTTATGTGGGCAGAAAACCAGGGAACTTGAACCTCTTTTTCATTACCTACTAAAATATCTCATTTTATTTTTCTAAAAATCTCACAAGTCCATTTTTAATATTCCTTGTTCAATGCACAAGCATAAGATAACCTATTACAGCCAGAAGATGGATGACTCGTAGCTCAGTCTGATCTGAGACTCTAAATGCAGTGTTGTTTATTATATTCACTGATTTAATTTTGCTAGACTGTAGCTATATTCTAAGATACAGCTGTCAATCACTTTAGGGTAAATTTAGTGTAATAAAAAACTACAAGACTGCAACAGGACAACAAATATTAAAAAACACTATTCTCATATACTCTCCCTGATTGAAAATGTGGCAGCTCGCTAAACCTGGGATATTCTTCTCCCCACAAAAGAGCAGGCTGTTATGCAGCATACATACCATGAATACCACTGCCAATGTACCTTAGGGACAGATGAAACTTCTATTGCTTTAGATGAAACTCCTATTGCCTAGCCTCTTTATGGTGCTTCCATTCTTTTGTGAGGCTACAGCTAAATGATCAGAACCACAAATTGGTTCTTGTTGTTACCCTAATGAAAACTACTTTTACTCGTTTTACTCCCTTTTTTTTCTTGTGTGCCTGTTATATTCAAGTACCTGTTTACTTCAAATGCCTCCTTGAAGGTACTCTCAAGTAGTGCCTATCTCAGGACAGCTTTAGCTTCAGTAAATCTGCCTGTTCTTCAAGATCAAATGTAAATATGCTGCAAGACAGCAGCTGAAGATCTAACCCTTCAGTCATTAACAAGAACAGTGAAACCTGTTGATGTGAAAACTGTACTATTACAAAATCTTCAGTCCCTCCAATAAGAAAGGAGATGTTTCCTAAATCTGACAGATTTTAATATATTGATAATTACTCACAACAGTAAGCCATAAATGTTCTTTCAAGTTTGTAAATTAAAGGGAAATTAAAAAAAAAAAAAAGTGGTTTTAATTCCAGTGTGAAATCACACATAAGACACAAAATGAACTGCTTAGGTAAACAGGGATATTGTCGTGGTTAAATTTTGGCACTTAGGAAATAAGTAGAAGTGTAGCTGATCAGAAATTGTGTTACCAAAAAAAAAAAAAAAAAAAAAAACAAAACCAACCAAAAAAAACCCCAACCAGTTTAATAAGAAAACATCAGGTTGTTCAGTGCAAAGCTGCCACTCTGGAAGTAGGAAATTTGGAAAATCCAGATAACATACTGCAGAACAGCTTACCTGAAGATTTTGTCCTGGAGCCAAACAACCCTGCAACCAGAGACACTGTAGCAATTGCAAAATGAGCTGATGGAAACTGCAGCAGAGGCAGATGCTCTGAATGTTCTATGTTTTAGACTTACAGCACAATTAAAAATAATAAATATAATTCCCTCATGAACAGGAAGACTAGCAGCTGGAGCTTAGCTACAGATTCAATGCAATCAGATATTCACATATTTTAAAAGACAGGGGAATAAGAAAGGTGAAGACTTGAAGGAAACCCAACATGTAACATGGAAATTAGTCTTCACTCTCTTTATATTTATAGGCAGATCTTTTGTAAATTGCATACATGAGGGCTGTCCTGCCCATTTATACCAACTTTGGAGACAATAACACAGTAAGACTGCCAGCAGTGCTGGTGATACTGAATTGACATTCATCAGCCAGACCAAAGGGTCCCTCCTCTCCTGATAAGCCCACCACACCTCCTACCAAATTTCCTAGCAGCTCTCCAGAATGGTGTATTTTATGAAATGTACACCTGCTCAGTATTCTTCCCTTCAGGCTCAGGAATCACACACCAGCTTCCTTCCTCTGACAACATGTAATTTAAGACTGCCAGACTTCACAAAGCAATCAATTATTTTCTTTTTCCACCTTCTGGCTTTTGGAATCCCCAGAGATGGCTTGGGTTTAATTTCTGAGCATTTGGGGACAACCACACAGAGGAGCTTCCAGATTTCACATGGCAAATGCCTCTACTTCAGCCTCCAGCACCAAAGCATGTGGTGCTGGAGGCTGAAAACAAGGCACTCTGGTGTCCTGCTTGTCCTCCACTAAACCACTTGTGGATTACAACAGAGAGTATCCACCATCTCCACTCGCAGCTGTGAGACATTCTTATGCCTCTTTTTGACTGCAAGGAATCATGCAATCCCCATCAGCCTCTAAGTCAAATATTAATGGACACACAAAATAAATAAATAAAATTAAATTAAAAGGGGAAGGGGGAGAAGGAAAAGCAGCATGGGGATTAATTCTTCTGTTTGAATTGCCGCTGGCACGCAATGACATTCCCCTACGACAGCGCGCCGTGCAGGAACATGGCAGCGGGTGGAAAAACCATGTCTGCGGCCACCACCTCCCACTCCTAGAAATGAGAGTTACCTTCCTTAAGAAGAAACGAGCTCCAGCCCACCCGCTGCCTCCTCCCTGTGGGTGTCACAGGGGTGGGGTGGGGTGGGGGCATCCTGCAGGGCCCCAGCGTGTCCTGGTCCGTGAGACAAAGTAAGAAACGGGCAGCTTGAGCTGCTGTGGGACCGCCTGGCTCTCATCATGTGAAGCAGAAACAGAAAAAAGTACTTAATCTTCTTTACCTGTTACCATTACTCCCTTTTTATTTGTTTAATAAAGTAATATCTTATTACTACTCTAATACTGATGTTATTAACATAAAATCAATCCATTCTGGACATTAACTCCGCAAACATGCTGATGAATCACTCATGTACCACGGGGCTTTAAATTTTAATTTACCCACCGCCATTTGATAACTCTAACAATGGTATGTGATGTAAAAGGCATTATTGTGATGCAGCCTGAGCAAAATACCACTGTTTTTACAACACTGCCGGTCTCATGGTCAGGTTTTTGGGAGACCTCTGGAAAACAGTGATAGAAGTGACCGTGGAGGGAAAAATCCTGGACACAAGGGTGTCACGAGAGCAGCATCAAGCAGAGAGTGGGAGCCCATTAATTTCTCTGTCCCATCCACTGGGTATAGGTGGGTGTCCACTGATATTTGGGGAATATGGCCCCAGAGCATTGCTATCATCTGTCAGTGTTATGCACACGTTGTCAGTTGGCCATGTTACCTTCTATAGGAAGAAACCAGGTCAATCATGTGAATTAAACAGTTACAACATTTATCCAAGTCTTTTAACAGTAGGATTTGAATTTCTTTCCAAACCAGTTTTAAAAGTTAAATCCATTTATCAGCACAGCCCCACTCTTTGGAAAACACCCTTGTGTGGGGTTAGCCATGCCAGGTGATTCCTGTCATATCTGTCTTTTTCTTTTTTTAACAGAACAGTTTAGCATGAAGACACGTAGCAGATAATTTAAACATCTGAATAATTTAAAGGACATAGACTGTTTTTAAAAGTTTATTTTAGATTAGTGCAGTGGATTATATTTGCTTAATCATTAATATGTTAAAATTAATCTCTTCGTTTTAAAAAGGAGGAAAGAGCTCAATTTTTTTCTACAGCAAGAATGCCAAAAGGTTAGAAGGATTTAAAGGAATACCATTTTTCTGTTTGGTTTTTTTTTTTTTTTTTCCTAACTTATTTTCTCCTGCTTTACATTAAGTCTTTTATGCTTAAGCACTCCTGGGTTTCCTGAATGCAGCTGCACACTCCTGTGACAAAGAGCTGACACATTTAAAAAAAAAAACAAAACCAAAACACAACAAAACAAGTCATATCAGAGAAGTGATTGCTATTCATTCACTGTTCACATGTTCATTAGTCTGGCAAGTCATGAATGCATGGGGCCTCTGGTCCTTGTACATATTTGATCTCTGTAAATGAGCTATCTCCTGAACACAGAGGAGCTGCTGCAGAGACTATGGCATATCCAGGTGTGTCAGTGATTGTTCACGGCTAACGGTGCTGTCCAAGTCATCTGGGTAACACCAGAGGTTCTGCACTTCTTCATTAAATGTATGACTGCTGCAGATGTCTCTAGCAACTGGATAGTGAAGAGTTCGGCATGGTAGAAATGCAATTCAAAATGCCATATGCAGAAGAGGGCAGTTTGGGAATACATCGCAGGCATGTGCGTCTCTGCTGCCAAAAGGGGCAGTCCTGCTGCCTTGCCCAGTCTGAGCAGTCAAGCCTGTCACTGTTCCCAAAGCTGGCATTTATCTGACACCATGACAAAGCACTTTGTGGAGTCAGGTGGCCAAAATATCCAGCCCATTTCCCTGCAAGACCAGATAAGCACCGGTGCCTACACAAGAGATACTACTGGAGTGCATGGATTAAAGATGGGAGCAGAGGTGGGAAAACAGATTTGTCTGGGTTTTGTAGCATCTGGTTCAGTTTAGCAGTACTGTAAGACCACCCTGGAAGCAGCAGAGCATGTAACACTTATCAGGAAAGACTGAATGCAGATTAGGAAATCCCAAATCCTATTACCTTATTACCTCTGCAGTGTTTATGTTCCTGAACTAGCTTTTATCCATATAAGAAACAGAGACTGAGGTGTTCTCCAAAGAACTGACACAAGTACTTATACGAAGAACATAGCAGGGTTTGTGGTTTGGTATTTTTTTAATTTTACTTTTTTCTTTTTTATCACAGTGAGAGATATTTACAAGTGAAAGCAGGCCTGTAGTGTGTGGGAGACCAATATGGAAAACTCTTTTGAGCATGAAGAGGTTCAGACCACATCTTCCATTTTCTAAAATAGTACCCTCTCCATCAGGCCCCATTCAGAGCAGAATAGGAGGCCAGCATCTACAGCTTACAATTTCCAGTGCCTAACCTTGCAGATCTTAATCATGAGCACATGAAAAATCACATTTTCTTCAGCTGGCCAGACAAGCAACTATAATACACAACAAGCCAATTCAAAACTATTAGCCCACGTAGGTTCAGAATAATACCACTGAATTGGCAAAATATGAGTCCTTTCAAACTCATGCCGGAGAATACATGAAAGTCTAACTCATAACAAAATGCCATTGTATGAAAAATAACCTTCATCTTAGCCATAATTTTCCTGACCATAGGTGCCAGAATTACTCACAAAAGTAGTTCAAGTAGAACTAATAAAAAGTGAGCAGTTGTGTACAACAGCTACCTTTGAAGATTAAAATCATTTTGTCTGTACCAAAGACAGGATTTATGGGATTGTCACCTTCTCCCAAATGATAATGTAGAATTTTAGAGGACAGAAACAGGTTGCTGCAAAACATGGGAGCAGTTTGCCTTGGAACAAAACTGGTAGACAGAAATGACAGTCCATTTTATGCCCCAATGACTGAAGAGGTGATTAAATTAAAAAAAAAAAAAAAGGAAAAAAAGTTGCAGCATGATTAACACAGAATCTGAGGCCTGAACTAAACTTCAGGATGCAGAGAAAAAAAAATCCTTATTGCTATGTTCTTTGAATTATCCTTTCTGTACTCCATTCATATTGTTCCCACAGAGAACAAGGGGAAACAGTCAAGTCCAAATGTTTTATACTTTTTGCAATATTCTGTGATTGGTGCTCCCAGTACCTAATCAAAGACATGGCTTAAACTGGATGAGTATTCAAAACTGTCATTTCCAAGTAAGAGAAGGGAGTATTAAATACTTTTTTTTTCCAAAACCAGAAGTTTAAGGGAAAATATTAGTTGCTTTCTCTAAATGAGAAAGCTTGATTGTTCCTATTCTAAATTGAAGAGAGCTGATGGATCTGTAAGTATATTCTTAATTAAAATTCTCTGGTGAGACTTGAGGTAAATCCGGGAGACGATACAAGGACTAACGTGTACGTATCCAGCAAGCCACAATGGAAGTGGCAGACGTGCTCTTTTCACTGCTCATCATTCCTCCTGCACCAGTGTAATTGCACAGCAAATTCATTAAACCAGAACTGGAGAAGACAGGGTGAGTATGACTCTAACTGAAGTTTAGCAGAGCCCTTCTGAAAGGAGAGGTCATGTCTGTCAACTAAAGCTTTAATGTATTTTATATTAAATAATAATTATATATACTCAAAGAAACCTAGGTGCAGAGACAAAGAATTTGGAATATTATTTATCTGGAGGCAGTCCCTTAACTTGAGAGCCTTTCCTAGAGCTGCACTTGCTTGGTCACCCAGGGAGTTTTGAGGTCTTCTCTTGATAACAGCAGAGTTTCTGTGAACAAAATGGAAGAGAGTCACACACTATAGTTTGTGACTACACTTTTTGGGCAGATGGGAGATAAAGCTGTAACATCTTGGAACTCAATGATCCTTGGTGTCCCTTCCAACCCAGACCATTATGAAATTCTGTGATCTCTTACACCTTGACTTAGACGGAGACATGGAATGGATCTCAACTGTGAAACACACATCACCTGTACAGTAATTCTCACACATATGTGCATGAAGGGTTTTATCACACAGCCTTCTGGGATGGCTCCCTCTTGGGAACAGAAGCAGAGGAGAGCTCAGTTTCTGGGTTCTCCTTGGGCTGAGGCTGGGAGTCAAGAACAGAGCTATGATGCCTGGGTAGTTCTGACCACCCTTGCAGATATGCAGCAGTCCTAGGTGTGAGCATCCTCTTCCATAAGCAGAGTCTTGTGCTTAGGTGTCTAAATTCCTCCTGATCCTCGCTTCCAGACCCTACATCATCTATCAGATCTAGCAGTTTGTACAACAAAGACATACAGTCATAAAAGATTTTACCACAAAACCCAAGTGTAAGTTTATGAAACCAAGTGCTGTGATGTAAGTTTTTTTTAAAATTACAAAATAATTCTAAAAATTATAGAATGCTTTTATGTACAAAATAAAATATTTTAAGTCATACAGTGGATCCTACAGTTCAGCTGAAACTTGAGCATCTCTGATGGGCTCTGTGCAGCATTCCTCCTCTTCCTCCCCCAGAAGAATTGAGATCATTGGGCCTCAGACACAGAATTCAGAGAACGTAGACTCTACCAGGAAAAAAAAATAAAACAACCTAATTCATATTCTGCCTGAAAAACAGCATAATAGGGTCTTGTGTTCCTTCTATGGATCAGCATGTTCTCTTATTAAATCTTAATCAATCAAATACTGGTTCTGTCATATAAAACTAAAAGACTATAAGACTAAAAAATTATAATTCATAGTAGGGAGAGTAGACAGTTAATTTTAAAAATTGGAAAATAGTACCTACATGATTTTGAGAGATGTGGTACTGAACAATCAAATATTAGTCATTATATGCTTTTGCTTTAAAAAATATAAACACCTTCCACCCCTACATGATGTGATTTGGTATGGATCCTTGTCAGCTTTCAAAGCAGATCTGCATAGCACGTACCACTGATTTATAGAAGTCTAGTCTGGGGTGTGGTGATCATGATGTCTTGTCTATTTTCTGTATGAATTATAACTGCAGCAGCATGGGAAAATGCTCTCAAACCTCTCATCCAGCAATGCACAATAAACTTTTGATTTCTTCACTTTCCTTGGGAGAAAACAAAACAAACAAACAAAAAAAAGCAGAATAGTTTATAGATTGCCATTATCCTCATAGACCTTGGGAATTCTGCTAGAGCCAATGGCCATCTGTCCAGAGAACTTGTGGTTCCACATAATGCTCTTTACTCAGAGAATGCTAAGAGGTACTGGTGTACATTCTAGGCTCCTTTGCCTGGTAACAAACGAGTCACATAAAAGGATAGGGAAAACATTTATCCCTCATTCCATTGCCAAGCAGAAAAGGCCTAGTGCTGAACTGACAGATCTTTCCACCATTAGTTGTCACTGCATGTCGGTATTTTGCTCCCCTAAATGGAGTTGAACACCTGCCTTATGAGGAAAGGCTGATGGAGCTGGGTCTCTTTAGCTTGGAGAAGAGACTGAGGGTTGATCACATTAATAATTATAAATATGTTCAGGGTGAGTGCCAGGAGGATGGAGCCAGGCTCTTCCCAGTGTTGGCCCATGATAGGACAACGGGAAATGGGTCCAAGATGGAACATAGGAGGTTCCATGTGAATGTAAGGAGAAACTTTTTCACTGTGAGGGTGATGGAGCTCTGGGCAGCCTGTCCCAGTGAGGTTGTGGAGTGTCCCTCTCTGGAGACATTCAAAACCTGTCTGGAAGCATTCCTGTGTGACTTAATCTAGGTTATCTGGCCCTTGCAGTGGGGTTGGACTAGATGATCTTTCAAGATCCCTTCAAACTCCTAATGTTCTGTGATTCTGTATTTCTGTGCTCCTGTGACCCATATTAATAAGGAAAAGAACCTGATTGCAGATTTCATAGAATCATAGAATCACAGAATGGTCTGGGTTAGAAGGGACCCCAAGGATCATCAAGTTCCAACTCCCCTGCCACAGGCAGGGCCACCAACCTCCAGGTCTGGATTTAGACAAGGTTGCCCAGGACCCCATCCAACCTGGCCTTGGACATCTTCAGGGTTGGGACATCCACCACCTCTCTGGGCAGCCTCTTCCAGCAGCTCACCACTCATTCCATGAAGAACTACCCCCTGGTATCTAACCTAAATCTTCCCTCCTCCAGCTTAAATCCATTCCCCTTTGTCCTACCACTATCTACCCTTGTGAAAATCTAATTCCCCTCCTGTCTATATGCTCCTTTTAAGTAATGGAAGGCTGCAACGAGGTCTCCATGCAGCCTTCTCTTCTCCAGGCTGAACAAGCCCAGCTCCTTCATCCTGTCCTCATAGGGAAAGTGTTCCAGACTCCTGATCATCTTTGTGGCTCTCCTCTGAACCCATTTGAGAGTCCTTTGCTGAAAATTCTGAGACAACAGCTCTTGGTGTTTTCCAACAATCACAGTTACACTTTGTGGTGCTCTGACTGTGCCAGACATTCCAATAGTTGCATAAGCACCCAAGCTGATTCAAGATTTTTTAGATGAAAGCCAGTGTCTC
Organism: Heliornis fulica; assembly: GCA_013399135.1. NCBI lineage: Eukaryota > Metazoa > Chordata > Aves > Gruiformes > Heliornithidae > Heliornis > Heliornis fulica. The sequence goes on from VXBZ01005982.1 coordinate 597,060, forward strand.
AAACTGTGCATGGAAATAAATGGACATTACGCATTGTGAAGGGCTTTTGTTGTACACCCTAGGCTGCTCGTTTCTCCACAGCATCACTTTTTTTTTCAAGACAACACAGTAAACAATGCATCACATACCTGTATCTAATGTTAGACTTGGGCACCTATGTCCTCCTCCAGAACAAATATTCATATCTTACTGGGCAGCCAAAACAGCAAAATCCTGCCGTACTCAGCTAAGAGGAGCAAGCAATATGCAACTCTCATAAATGTGAACTTTAATCACAGCTGTCAGTCACACATCCTCAGAGTGGAGATGTATTATTTTCCACGCTTTCCAGCAGGTTTCATCAACCTTATACCATTGCATCAGTCTGGAGGATTGAATTGTATCAAACTGTTTCTCTGACCTGACCAAAACCAGGTAATAGATAAAAATGATGAACAGAAACATTAGGCCAATACTGTAAAATGCCTTTTTTACTGGCTACTACTCTCTACTGAGAAATGGGAGAATAACTGTTTCAGCTCCACATGCTGCAGTGGATGCTAAAGTCTGTGTGGTGGATTGGTCTTGGTTGGGCACCAAGGGCCCACCAAGCTGCTCTATCAGTTGCCTCCTCAGCAGGACAGGGAGGGCAGAAAAATAAGATGGAAGAATTTAAGATAAAAGCATTTTAATAAAGCACAAGGTCACAGGCAGAAGCAAAGAAAAAAAAAAACCAAAAGATTGATTCTCTAATTCCCGTCAGCAGATGTATGACCAGTTCCCAGGAATTAAGGCTTGAGTACATGTAGCAGTTGCTCCAGAAGACAAATGTTGCAAATAACAAATGTCCCTCCTACCTCCTCCTTTCTCTTTGCTTTCATTGCTGAGCAGATGTCACATAGTATGGAATATCCCTTTGGTCAGTTGGGGTCAGCTGTCCTGGCTGTGTCCCTTCCCAATATCTTGCCCACCTGCAGCCCACTGGTGAGGGGGGATGTTGGAGAGACAGACTTGATACTGTGCCAGCAGCAGCCAAACCCCTGGTGTGTTATCAACACCTTGCTGGCTGCCAAAGCCCAGCACAGCCCTGCCAGGGTGGCTGTGGGGAAAGTTAACTCCATCCCATCCAGACACAATGCAGTCTGAAAGTAGTTCAGTACAATTAGCTGATGAAGCTAGGAGAAATGTAGAAAACTACTAATTAAACAGCTAAGGAAGCATATATAATAGCTTTGCAATCCAGCCAAACATTCATTCAGAAGCATCGGGATAGCAATTCTGTCCCATTGCATTAATGCTATGCCTCTGACTTCCAAGTCAGTTTCTAGTACTGGAGATTGCTTCCTGAAGAGTATAAGATGGGCAAACTATATGTCAAATTCTACACTGATAGAATTTTATAATGTTAAATTGTAAAAAGCTTTCAAATTTACAAAACACTGTTATGTAATCAGATGCAGAGAAGTTTAGATTACTTCTAGATTAGATTCCAAAGTATGAAATACTCAAAGTTCAGATGAAGTTTAATGAAACACTTGTCTATTTTTTATGACCTTGATTCTTTATCTATCATTTCAGACTGCAGTCATTTCAATACACTACAAAAATTCAAACTTTGGCCATGAGCTCATGAAGACACTCATAGTCCTAAATGATGATTCTTCCTTGCTTCCAGGTGCCATCTGTAAGTAAATATTTTGCCAGACACAACACTTTTTCTTCGTGACACTTCTTTACAATGATCTCCCCAAGGACATCACATCTCACACTGGATTGTCTCTTCAAGTCAATCACAAAATCACAGAATGTCAGGAGATGGCCTTGAAAGATCATCTAGTCCAACCCACCCTTCCCAGAGCCAGGTCACCTAGATTAAATCACACGGGAACGTGTCCAGATTGGTCTTGAATGTCTCCAGAGAAGGAGAATCCACAACCTCTCTGGGCAGCCTGTTCCAGTGCTCTGTCACCCTCAGTGAAAAAGTTTTTCCTTACATTCACTTGGAATTTCCTATGCTCCAGCTTGGACCCATTGCCCATTGTCTTATCACTGGCCAACACTAAGAATCATAGAATCATAGAATCATAGAATGATTAGAGTTGGAAGGGACTCCCAGAGGTCATCTAGTCCAACCCCCTGCAAGAAGTAGGGACACCCCCAACTAGATCAGGTTGCTCAGGGCCTCATCCAACCTGGCCTTGAATGTCTCCAGGGATGGGGCATCCACCACCTCCCTGAGCAACCTGTTCCAGTGCTCCACCACTCTTACAGTAAAGAACTTTTTCCTAATATCCAATCTAAATCTCCCTCCCTCTATTTTGAAACCATTACCCCTTGTCCTGTCACAACAGGCCCTACTGAACAGCCTCTCCCCATCTTTCTTGTAGGCCCCCTTGAGGTACTGGAAGACCGCTAGAAGGCCTCCCTGGAGCCTCCTCTTCTCCAGGCTGAACAGCCCCAACTCTCTCAGCCTGTCCTTGTAGGAAAGGTGCTCCAGCCCCTTTATCATCTTTGTGGCCCTCCTCTGGACCCTCTCCAACTGGTCCATGTCCTTCTTATGTTGGGGGTTCCAGAACTGAACACAGTACTCCAGGTGAGGTCTCACAAGGTCAGAGTAGAGGGGGAGAATCCCCTCCCTCGACCTGCTGGCCACGCTTCTCTTGATGCAGCCCAGGATGTGGTTGGCCTTCTGGGCCGCAAGAGCACATTGTCGGCTCATGTTGAGTCTCTCATCCACCAGTATTCCCAAGTCCTTCTCCTCAGGCGCTGCTCTGGAGCCACTCTCCGCCCAGAGCCTGGCTCCATCCTCCTGACACTCACCCTTTACATATTTATAAACACACACACACACACACACACACACACACACTCTGGAAAACTGTCAGGAATCAGTCACAGTTTTGTGATTGATAAATCAGAAAGAATTGTACCCACAAAAATGTTAATTCTACTAAACCATCAAGTACAGAAGAGATTTTCCCTCTCTAACCTATAGTAGCTGAAGCAAAAAAGGAAAGGATGGGTCACCAGCATCCCAGGAGGCACTAAAGAGAAAAGTCAATGCCAATAGGGGCTTAAAACTTGTAGACCATTATAGAAACAGATAAGTACCACATGTCTACAAGTTTCAGGTGGAGCCATCTTTGCAGTGGAAAAATGAATGAAAAAATAAATGTATAAATGAAAGAAACAAATGCAGACTTCCCAAAAAATACAAAGACACAGCGAAACTGTACACAACCAAAGCTTCTTCGAGTCAGAACTGTACCTTGATATGCAAGTGGCTAGAGAGGAATTAAGGAATTGAACACAGGAAAAGAAAGATGCAACAGACAACTCATAACACAGTAACGTAGAGTCCTTCTGTTCCCAGTTTGACTTACTTTTTAAGTTAACCCAGAACCTAAACTTGCAGCGCACAGCAGTTACAGTTGGATAAAACTCATGCATATGACATGAGGTACTTGTGTTTTATCTTGGAACAGACTTTGGCTGGTTTAGGTCTCAGTGAGATGTGATAGTCCACTTCATTGTGCCTGAGTGAGCTAAATATTCTTCATACGAAAATCAGGCTGTCTTCTTTTTTTCTGTTTTTATGTCATGAAATAAAAAAAAATAAGTTAACTTTTTCACAAAATTTCCCCAACTGCCGTTTTGTTGGAGGAGGGACTTCTCTAATACAAGTTAAGATAGACTTAAGCATAGGTGTTTGAAACAGAAGTTGTTCAGAGATGCTCATGCATAGATTTTTGTCTTAGCTGAAATTTTGGTGAACTGTTTCAAATGCCAAATTCAATCTCCCAAGGAGGCAATGCTGGGGTGCTTTGGAATGCAGGTTGTCCCCTATTTCTTTTGCATGGAAAGCTGTGTCAGGGAGTCAGAGGTCTGTGAATACAGGATGTTGGAAACCTAAAAGTTGTAACAGTACAAGGAAGATATCAAGGTCTTTTATTTGTCTTTCAGTGAGTGAGAAACAACATACATCCAACACACATCAAGCACATTCATTTCTAGCCGTGTGCACTTGGGGCCGCATGAGAGGTAGCAGAAAGCAGCCATGACACAAGGTGACATCTGGGAAGCTACTTCCTATGCTTTATGTCACCATGTCTTCCAGCAGATGACATCACATTAGCTTCAGGACACCCCCACAGGCTCTCACAGTCATGACCCCATATGCCACACATTGAAAACTGATTGCAGGATGAAGTGCTGACTACATCTGGTGAACACAGAGTTACAGAAGACAATCTGTCTGGCTGCCCTGCAGACATCTGGGCTAGGTGATTACATGGTACAAAAGTTGTATTCAGTGTATAACCTCAACAGTTCTGTCATTTAATCACCATGCAGTTTCAAGTAGATCTGATCCCATATTTAATTTTTTTATTATTTCTCAACTTTTTTAATGTTTCAGTTCATTCTTAAATCTTAAGCACTAGGAATATCAATACATTGGTCTGAATATCCCAGGGATATTCAAAATTCTCAAGAACTGTTATAAGCACTGGTGCATTTATCCCAAAGGAGAAGGAGGAGCAGGTATTCCCCTCCGTGCCCCCCTGTAGACTGGGTGCCATTACTAACCTGTCCAAAGAATGGATGGGAAAGTAAAACCTCATACAAATACCAGATTACACTTGTGATCATTAATGTTATCATTTCAAGGGTTGATACCACAAGGTACAGTAAAATGAGGAACTGAAGCCCACTCCCAGAGCTAGGAGCACATACAGCAAGTACAGATTTAAATACCCCAGACACGTGATCAAACACAACATTGTGACCAGCAACTGTTCCAATAATATGATGAATATTTACCAAAATTTTGGTTTTAGTGTGATTGGTAGTGTGATTGGTCATATCTACCATTATCCCAAGCCTTTATGGCCCATGTTGGGCACCAAAAAAACAATTGCCATGGTTTTACCTCAGCCAGCACGCGAGCATCACGCACTGTTCACTTGTTTACCCCTCCTCCCCACAGTGGGTGGGAATAAAAAAGGGAGGGAAGAGAAAAAAAAATTAAATGGGAAGACAAAAGCAAACCTTGTGGGTTGGGATAAGGAGAGTTTACTTGGACAGCAAAGGGAGGGAGAAATAACAATAGCAGGACTTATAGCAAAATAATAAAAAACTGGTGGCACGTGATGCAGTTTCTTACCAAACTGCACAACTCAGACCTACAACTCAGAGCCATCCCCAAGCCTGACTGTCCTCCTCATCCCCCTCCCCCACCAGCCCCCCTTTATGCTGAGCATGAAGTAATTGGTATGGAAAACCACCTTTGGCCTGCTGTGTCCCCTCCCAGCTTCCTGGGCACACCTGGACTTCACCTTAGCAGGGCAGCATGAAAAGGTGGAAAGTCCTTGACTGCTTGGCAACAACTAAAACAGCAGTGTTATCAGCACTGCTCCCATCCTAACTCCCAAACACGGCATTCCACCGGCTGCTAGGAAGAAAATTAACTCTATCCTAGCCAAACCCAGGACGCTGCTTGACTGCTCTCATGTCTCATGGAGCTGACTCCCTCCTCCGTAGTCCCAGCACTGGGGACATGGGGACTGAGCAGCAGGAGACAAAGGGAAGGTATAGAATGAAGTTATCTTCTCTTCCCCTTCTACACTGCCTGTCATTAGTGATGGGGCATGGAACAGTAACACAGAATTACATCAAACTTTTAGAGTGCATTCCTGGTGAGTAGCCAGTTCTGGGGACATTTGTGTTGCAAGTTGTCTGCAAAAAATATGCAAACAAGTTTTGGGGCAGAGACAGGACCATGCAACTCCATGTCTCCCATAGGAATTAAGCCTGATGATGCTTAATATGTGTATCTTGTGTGGTCTTAGGTAGGAGATAGGTCCCAGTTTGAATCTTAAAAAAAAATTTATATCTTAACCTTAAAAATACTCTATAGTTACACTCACTGGGACTGCTACCAACGCTGCTTAATTTGGCACATCAGAATCTTTCCATGAGTGCTAATTATAGTATTCTAAACTCATGAATTGCTCAAACAGATGCCACTTACTACAAAAAAAAAAAAAGAAAAAAAGACACATAAAGGTTTCTTTCTTTCTTTCTCCCACATAATCTCTCCTCCCCCCATTATTAAAACAATATGTGATATGAGACGGGTAATGTTCAGGCCTAACCAAGGTCTAAACAAGGCAATTCTATACCCACTATCCACTGTTGGAATAGTCCCTGTTGTTTTAGGAAACCTACTCTCCCAAGAGAAAAAAGCACTTTATCTTTTCAGTGTACTCATGGTTTCTTCTGCAATCCACTGATCAGTATCACTATTGTTTTCAGCAGCAGGGTTATGTTTGTAGGTCTGCTTTCATTGAATCATTTTCTTCTCATAAATCATTTAATCTCTTGCCAAGCTACAATATCATACTTAGGCTACACAACATAAAAATAGATGTATGGTTTGCAGCGAGCAAACGAGACATTTAGAACTCTATATGCTTTTTCATGACTAGTCTACAAATAATGTTATTTCATCGTTTTTAAAATGTTGCTTTTCTCCTTTTAGAGACTCTGCTTTTAAGTGCACTAAGTTTAATATTGTTAGTCCCTCAACATTCATTAAAATATAGTCAGATCCACGGATAACATTGTGTGTCAACAAAAGTACCCCAGAAAATCATTTTAAGCAGCACATAGAAATAGAGTTTCTTTAAATATATGTATTTATGGAGCCCGGTAAGAAATGATAGACATTCTAGGTAGACTATGTGTCTCCATGCAGATAGGGTCTGGTATATATGTTTATGAAGAGGTTATTTCTCATGCCTCTATCCAGGTAGAATTTATAGATAAACAAGTTTAATTATTGCAGAACAAGAAACATCAAAATTTGAATGAATTGCATGGTAACCTGTAAAAAGATACACTGCTAAAGTCTAATTAAAAATTGTGCTCTCATATTAGGATTAGCTCTATCAAAACCCATGGCCTTGTAGTGAACACAGAAAAACTTTTAGATAACAAGCTCTGCAGAAGGAACACAATTAGTAAAGTCAGATTACTGAACAAGACTCAAAGTACATCTGTGGACCATAAAATGGTAACATTATTGTTTGCATTGTTTTCAGTGGTATGTGCAAACTAATGCTGAAAATCCTAAATTATTGCACTCCATAATCAGCATGTTGTCATTTCTTTCTGCAAAAGCTGTAAGCGATAAGGGCCAGTATCTCTTTTGAGAGACAGATACATCATACAGAAAATATCTTCTGCTTTAGTAGAGACAAATTTAGCTTTTGAGAAGTTTCTGAGCATCAGAAGACCTTTATTAGAATAAGGACAGCAATACTTTTCTTTAAATAAAATGAAATCACATGAAGAGTCTAAAAGTGATCATACGCAGTGAAATCTTGCGATTCTGACCATTTGGCACCTTTTCACCTTTCAGCCAGTGATCCGTTTGTGTTGCTGAAATGTGATTGCTAGTAGCATAAGTGTATGGTCTTCAAACTCTAACAACATTTAGCAGAAAGTATTTTGACCTAAGATAAAATATAAAATGCAGTAACATTTAACTTCAAAATGTATGCACTAAATGCATACACATATGGGTTCAGAAGAGCAGCAAGGGCAGCACTGAACTGTGTGTTTTCTCATCTCTTAAAGGGTGAGTTTAGAAATGTATATATATATTTATGTTTGTGTGTTTGTGATCACAAATAAAAATGAAGATGCAATCAAAATACTTCTACAACTATATTTAAAGGACTTGGACAATTAAACACACTTGATAATCCTCAATGGACTAAACAGGTGAGATCCAGGATCCCAGGTAGAGGTGGTAGATCACACTCTGTGTTTACTAATACTTTTATTCCACTGAGTCACAAGCAACTGTGTTAACATTCCTCTAAATGATCAAAGAAAGCAATGTGGTGCCTCATTACTGATTCTGATTCAGAATCAGGAACCTGATTCTGTTCTCATTTGGAGATAAAAGCCATTTGGGGGTAAATCATGCATAAGTCTCCTGAAGTCAATAGATTTAAACCAGTGTAAAACTGGGGTGAGGGAGAAGACTTGTATCTCTCAGCCACATAGGAAGACCATTTCCATGATATATTCTATAAATTTGTAGGAAGCCTACACAAAATTTTCCATTTAGGCAATTTCCTGTAGCATAGCTAATTACTGTCATCTAACTAAGGGGAAAAATGTAATTGCAATATGACTCACTAAAACATTAAAGTACTCACAGAAGATATAGTTTGCATAAACAATCTCAGTAGCAAATTAATCTTTGAACAATACTGTTCTCTATTTATTTCAATATTTTTCAAAGAGATATTTAAAAAGAGAAAAACTCCTTAAGATTCAAGATCAGGAGGACATGTGATGACTTCTTTTCTTAATATTGATGCAAAGTTGCCATAGTAGCCACAAGATTATAAGCACAAGGTTTTCTATAACGTCTCCTGGATACTTTAATGCCAGTTTCTGGGCATGCTGAGATGTGTCTTAGTTTTTATAGGGCTGAGAAACTCCCACATTTCTGGCACTCAGAGACCAGGCATGTCTTCTATGCTGTTTATGGAATAACTCAGTCAATGTTCTTGACCACAACTGTCAAATCAACACAAGGTTGAAGTACCATGTTTCAATGGGTTGAACACACTCTTAGGATATGGGAGACCTACCTAGAACTTCTTCTTCATACCATGAAGAGAACTGAACTGCATAGTTCCAGGACAAGTTCTTTCTGTAGGTTAAAAGTGTAGGAGGGCATCACTTTAAAGACTGTTGACAGGCATTCAGATTTTCTTACAGGTTAAATCATCTCTCTTGGTTGAAATTCCCTCATATCTGCACACAGACTTTCAGTTGTGGCACTTTCAGTTATTACACCTGTGTCCATTTTTTGGTAGATGTCATCTTTCCCTGCAAGTCTTGCCTATTTTAGGTATTTAGGCTTAGGTATTAGTACATGTATATGGGGAGTATAGGAGCAGAAGACTACAGAACCTATTAGGTGGCAAAGCACTTAAGAAGTTTGGAGATAGGTAGATAGATAGATAGATAGAATCAGAATACTACTGAAATCCATAGACAAAAATTCCCTTCAATACTGGAAGGGACCATATTTGTCCTTTGGAGTTATTTGGTTCATTTTGATGCAGCTCACAGACTTTGAGAATTAAAAGTGTTAACACAGCTCTGTCACAATACAAAATTCAACAGTTGCATATAATTTGTCAGTTCTGCTACTGAAGCCTGCTTACTGTCGACTACCATTAAAAATCTTTTGTTCTCTTTATCAAAGGCACAGACAGTGAAGGGGTGAAATGAAAGCACTAGCAACTGAAAGTATTTAGCATTAATTATATGCTTTCTTTTTAGTTGCCTTTTAGATGGCAGTGGTTGTCCTATTTGAGGGGCAAAAAGGAAAAGTTACAGGGACTGCAGCTGCAGCTATTGCTATTGAAAACTAATGTTGTTGTGAAGATAAACCAAAACAAGCATGTACAAAATGGGACAGAAAAGCTAAGATAACCTACAGCTTTTCATTCTGGTATTGATTGGATTTCAGTGCTGGAGCACCTGGTCTTATGAACCTTCCTTCAATAGATTGCTCCTCAGATAGCAGTTCCTGGCTGCAGCCTCCTCCTGATATTTGAGGAGAAATGCTGCTTTCTGACTCCACTGCCCATGTGACTATGGATCTTCATCTTCTGGGTGAAGACCAAAAACATCCAGCTCTGCATCAAGCTTTGTATTAAACTCTAACCATAAGCCATCACCATTGTCCTTCCCTACCTTCTTGTATTAGTGTCCAGAAGGACACAAGCAACTCAGACAAAGCCAGGTATTCAAAGTATTCAGGAATATCTTTTCAGTCCTGAATACTTTGGACACCAGTTCATACAAAAGAGTAAAAAAAACCCCAAGACTGTTCCCCTTGTGAACTCCTTAAATCAGTAGCCAGAAAGGCCCACCAAAGGAAGGAGCTTCCAAAACTGCTGCATTTGACCAAGGTGGGGGATGCAATTACAGTACACCACTCTGTGGAGCTGAGCTGGGACAACTGGACTGCACCCTTTCATACATGGTAGATACTTATTTATAGCATAACTGGCAGAGCAAAAGAGAAAAGTTTCTTGCGGCACTGCTTTAATATGTTGCCAGAAGCTTCTGTTTTTCTACGTTCAATGACATGGCAGATACATGTCCTTGGAATCTTAAACTTATGGTTGTGACTAAGAAGACTTCAGTGCTCTTCTATCCAACTTTGCTCTGTTGCATCTACACAGGTGTGCATCAGGCCAATCCTGAGGTGCTCTAGCATGGCCCCCACAAGCCATGGAGATGAGGAGGTCCAACTTAACTACTATTCTTGGGACATGCCCAGGACATCACTTGATGCTGATAACTAATAAATTCTTCTTCACGTAGTCATCATATTCTTGTCTAAGCAACATTTAGACCTGTTTCCAAAGTGTAACTTGACCTCTGTAGGCTGACATTCAGACCAAGGAAAAATAAAGATTTCGATACTGTCATAGTTTAACCCAGCAGGCAGCTAAAACAACCATACAGATGTTTGTTCACTATGCTCCTCCCCAGTGGGATGGGTGAGAGAATCGGGAATCAGGGGGAAAAATGGTAAAACTATGGGTTAGATAAAGACAGATTATTAGGGCACGAAAGGAAAATAATAATGGTAAATAGTAATAATATTATGCAAATCAAGTGATGCACAGCACAATTGCTCACCACCTGCTGACCAGTGCCCAAAACACAGTTCCACCCCCAGCCAGTTCCTGTCAAGTTATATACTGAGCATGACATCATATGGACAGCTAGGTCAGCTGTCCTGTCTGTGTCCCCTCCTAGCTTCTTCAGCACCCCCAACCTCCTCACTGGTGGGGCAGTGTGACAAGTTGAAAAGTCCTTGACTTGGTGTTAACATATTCTGGCAACAACTAAAATACCAATGTGTTGTCATTCTCACCCTAAATTCATACCACAGCATTATATCAGCGACTAGGGAGAAAAGTAACTCTACCCCAGCTGAAACTATATTATAAATACAGGAATGTTTAGCCTGACTTAGAGATACGGTTCAAAATCACCATTATTTTTCATGTATAAAAAGAAGCAACAGAAAAAAAGAAAAGTGTACCAATTGCTCAAGCAATCCTATGTTTTTAATATTAAAATTAACAAATCATATTAAATGTAATCATAGAAAATGAAAGTTTACATACAAGTATGAAGAATTTTCCAGTTCTGCAACCTCAGAAGATTTTGGTAGAAACAGAACCTGATTCCAAATAGAAAAAAAAATGTTGGCATAATAAACATTACTTGCTACTGGATAGACTTAGATTTTTCTTGCACAAATCTGAGAAGTGTTGGGGACAGCAACTGTTATCAATGCATCTCCTTAGATGGCCATGGATTTTAATGGATTTCCAAATGTGATTGAACACTGCAGACTTCTAGCATAAAAATATTAGATATCTAAATATATTTTTACTGGAATATCCTTGTCCTCTAAATAGATGAGTATAAAGAGCACTGGAAAATTAGCAGGGATCAGCTTGTAAATTTACTGGTTAAGGGTCCAATAGAAAATGATATGAAGTGTTATATTCTATTTTTGCTTACAAAAATGGGATTAAATAAATACTTTCCTAGGAAAGAATGTCAAAACTTAATGCAAACATGCATATTGTAATATGAAGATGTTTCCTTTATTTTAGGACCTTTCCTTTATTTTAGGACCTCTCTAGCTCACGCATATTTTACTTCATTACCCTTTCCACATCAGAATTTTCCAAGAGGACCTGTTTGCTCTGAGCATAAAATGGTAACAACACTAAATGTAATAATCAACATCCATTTTGTATTAGCCACATGGTTACAGCTTACAGAGGGCAGTGAGGAATATGTCTCATTTTGTATTATAAACTAAGCCCTCCCTGCTTTTCTGGAGTGAAGCCAAACACAAAAGGGCTTATTAACAGCGATCTCTATCAGCTGTAGCCTCTCTGTTCAAAGCTAGTCTTTCCACAGACACTGAAAGCACAATGCCCAGTTCATTTCTGTTACTCTTGTTTCATTTCAGTGCAACTCCAGTAGTTCAGCCTGCAAAAGGGGAATTACAGTGAGTGTTGCTGGTGTAAAGTGAGTTGAGCTGTTATTTCACATTTGACAAGATACAGCAGATAATTGGGGTTGCTTTGTGACCCTGTGATGACACAAAACATTAGGGAACACTACTTAACTGGTAATTGATACCTAGTTTGTCTTCTCAAAGTGGGAATTTCCAAGGAATTAACATCTTTCATCCAACAATATCTTTGGGAACTCAACAGGCATCTCTATGGCTGCCCTGTGCAAACTGTACCTAACAGAAGTATTGAGGAAGAATAACTTTGGCCGGGACAATTACCATCTAATTGCCACTGAAGTCACAGAAGACTTTAAAAAGGAAGCAACTCTGGTATTAAAGGTCTTTTATTTTTCCTTACAATATTTGACAGGAAACAGAAAGTGATACCAAAAAATGGAATTTCCATCAAACTATACCATTTTCATCCTGACTGAGGTTGTTCAGGATGTTGGATATGCATGGCATTTGCAGACCCTTCAAACCGCAGGTATAGAAATAGTTGGCATGGAGAAACAATAAAAATATAAAACTGAATCAGCTATTTTCATTTGTTTGTTGTTTAAAATTTAAAAGGCGTTCCTAGGCTTACAGTGGCTGACCTGCTTAGTTATTTCTACATAAAAAGGAATAGATGGAAAAACACTGTAAAGCAATAACCTGCAGCTAAGTTGTCCTCAAAGTACTAATTTTCTCTCTTTTGTAACAGTTCACATACTGTGACTGACTCAGTGTCCTATTCTAATACAAATACGTTTTACAATTTGTTGCCAATAAAGTATAACGTGGTTTTGGCTAAAAATCCCATTATACCAAAATAGCATTTTTTTAAAAGTATATTTGAAAAAATAGAAACAGACTCAGCCTGCCTTAATTTTTTTTATTCTTTTTTAAATTTGCCTAAGAGTACTTCATATAATTTCCAGGACTTTCAACAGACAAATTCATTCACATTCATATATAAAGTTGGATATTCCAAACCTTTAAAAATCTTTATGAAATAATTTCTGGCAAAATGTCAATAAAATGAAAGCCTGAAACTACACTCCCAAGTGAGATTTTGGGATACTAAAATATTCTCCATAGCACTGAACATTTTAATACATTTTTAACAGTCTCTGGATTTCAAAACAGCAGAAAAAGGGCAAAGGTTCAAACTTCAGATCTGAAGAACGTTTTTATTTATACGATCAAAATATTTTTTATTATCAAAACTTACCCAAAAATCACATCAAAAGTGACTTGGAGGTCTTCCAGGACTTGAAGCCTTTGCAAAATATTTTTAATAGATGAGCGGGTGCACTGAGAAAGTACTGCAAAGTTTGTTTTAAGTCTGTTCACATGATGAAACAACCTGCTTACCCCAGTTTTCTTCTGAAGACTGAATGATGCTGATGTCCCAGATGAGGGCTGACAGTGCATAAAAAAATTTGGACTGCACTGCAGTTGCTCTGTTCCTCTGATTCACATGCTTGTCCCAGTACCACAGACATATTCTTCATTTCCACTTTTCTGTTGGACCCATTTTCTTTCTCCCTTTCACTCTGGCACTCTTCATACCATAGGACATGTTAAAAACCTAAATGTTGGCTGAGGACAGTTATCCAGAATACTGTTGCTACCTTCGCTTAGCAGCTTTAGGGCCAGAGGAGATATATGGTAACCTTATAATCTTTACTCCCTGCTGCTGCTACAGGTACCAGGGGAGCTGTGACGCTGGGTAGACCTCTCACCCCACTGCCTGTCCCCAAGGCAGCAGGACTGTCCGTGTCCCACATGTGCTCAGGGAGCAAGGACGAGGGCAGACAAATCCAAATCAAGCTCTTTGGCTTCATGAGGTCTGAAGCCCTCACTTATGACTGAGTGCTGTCTCCATGGGACTACATGTGATCTGCACAAAGGAACAGTCTCTGCCCTTTTTGTTGGAGCTGGATACTACATACTAATAGTGAATATTTCATGGCTGAAATACAATTTCAAAACATAATATTGAGAAGAACATTAAAAATGGGCAAACTAGAGCATTGCGAACAGAGAATCCAGATCCAAGCCCATGCTCATAGTCAAGGCTTTTTATGTACGCTGCCTCAGGTGACATTTTCCTGTGCTGTGTAAGGAATATAGTATTTCAGGCAGAACAAACATTCCCAAGAGCCACAGGGAGAATAGATTCAGCTTCAGTCACTGGGCAAGTTTCCCAGATCCTCCATGGGTATATCTGTACCTAGCTATAGACACAACTGGGTCTAAAAATTCTGAAGTCAGTGGCAAAACTCTCATTGTATCCACCGGGGAAAAACATCACCTGAAGGAAACAATGAGCAGAGTACATGTTTTATTTACACATGTAAGGAAGGAAAAAAAAGTCAACATTTCTCACCAGCACATACATCTACAGAGGCTTGATGCACTCTTGCACTCACAACTGATATCAATAGCCACATCTGTTCCAGCTTTGCATGAGGATTGGTGTCTGTAATCTTAATAGATAGCAATGTATAAAAATAAAAGTTTCAAATTATTGTTGGCATTGGACGAAATTTGATATAACACTCCGGAAGACCCAATAGCTTACCTGTAAATAGTTTAAAGTCAACTTTACTGTCTGTGGGTACAGGTGTTTCTCATAATTTGGTGAGATTAAAACCAGGAGGGCTATTGGAAAGGCAGGGGGTGGGGGGAAAATTGGCTTACAGGATGGCAATACAAAAATTATAGAAATTGGAAGAGGAGTTATTTTCATTGCAAAAGCAGCTGAAATCATTTCTTGTAATTATTAATTTAGGAAGCCTGATAAGGGATTTATGGGATTCTGAACCTTGAAATACAATAAAATTGTTCCTATAACATGCTCAGTCTCCAGTTTCCTATCATGCATTAAATTCAGTGCCAGCCGTAACAGTTAACACTTGGAATTTGCCTCATGCTTACCAAGCAATCTTTCAGACCAGTGTAAAATCACACCCACTGGATAGAAGAATTTTTAATAAAAATTAAATGTAATTACCTAAAAAAGTACATGTTCAGATTAAATGTTACATCTACACTAACCTACGTTTCTGGGTTTTTTAATTTGCAACTGTATTTGTAAGGTCAAAGTAATTTTTGAGGAGAATAGCCTTTTATTTTTAATTATCATTATTTTGTGTATTTAGATGTGTATGAATTTAATATAATTTGCATATGTGCATTTATGGATGGCCATAGACATGCAAATATCTGTGTGCAATATAAAAAAGCCTACAGCAAAAATATATTTGGTTGCAATTTCAGGAGTGCACCCATGCAGAAATAAGAGTTCAACAGATAGTTTTTCACTTTTAAAATGCTATTTCTGCAGCTCTCGAAGCATCCAAATGTTCTACACAGACACATACCTAGTAAATCTGCTCATGCCTACGTCAATTCTTGTCAGCCTCAGAAAACACACAAATTACACAATTGTATTGTTATTATTGACTTATTTCATACTTTTTTCTTCCATTCCACATTCATACACTTATTTGAAAGGCTGTTGCCATTTTCTGTTTCAAACATGGATAGCCATTTAGAATACAGGATATTCCTTCATCAAGTTTCCTTTTCACTTTCTATCTATCCTTTGATGACAGCTCAGAGCTGAAACTCCACTCTTGCCATAGTGGTATATATTACAAAAACCACAGGTCTGAAGCAGCCAGCGTGAGTGATTGCCTTTATATCACTCTAATGTAGGAAGTGCTCTGTCCTCCAGGCACCTTGCTTACCTTATCTCTTTCTGACACCAAGAGGATTGCAACAGCATCCACTCATCACTAGTACATGGGTGTGTTGTACATCCTCCTGACTTGAATATAATTTTTTTGGTTTATCATGATATCTAATATCAAATGAATTTGAATTTGCTTTGTTTGAGAGAAACCTCAAACGTAAGATAACAAATTCCTCCCACTGCAAAGAGCTTACACTAAAAATAGGAAAGGGAAGTATATGTGCCACCTGGAAGCCAACTGAGCAACTACTTTTCATTGGGAGCTACCTAATTACATCATACAAGCAAGAATGGATAAAAAACAGTTTCTGTTACTCTGCTTCTCTCTTTTCATTGAAGCAGCTCCAATGTTACAGTACTGTGTCCTAGAGGAATCCATAAGGACTTTCCAACAACCCATCTAATGCCATGATGAGTGACCCACAGTCTCCTGGGAATCTTCCAGCTTGGCAAATTGACCATGAGCCATCAGGGTTTTGTGCTTTGGCATTGCCATTCTAGTGGATCAAACTAAAGACCATTTCATTTAAAACGTGTCTTATGATACATGCAAGAAATAACAATTGCAAGAAATTTGAAAAAACAAGATCATAGAACTCAGACTGGAAGAGGCCTTGGGAGGTCTATAGTGCAACCTTCTGCTCAAAGTAGCATCACATGTGAGCTCAGAACAGGTTGCTCAGGGTCTTAACCAGACAGTTTTGACAAGCTCCAAGGCTGAGATAGCACAATCTTTCTAAGCAGTCCATTCCAGTGCTGGGCTGTCCTCATAGGTAATAAAATGTACCTTATATCCAGCCAGAACCTCTCTTGTCTTAGTTTATATTCCTTATCTCTTGTTGTCCTGTCGTATACTGCTGTTAAAAGAGTCAGGTTCCATCTTCTTGATACCTTCCCACAGCTACTGGCAGCCTGCTGTTAGGTACCCCCAAAGCCATCTCTCCTCCAGACTGAAGGAGCCCCCTTTCCTCGGTATTTCTTCACAGGGCTGGTGCTCTAGACACTGATTCTCCTGGTGACCTTCTGCTGAACTCATGCTACACCACATGGGTCTTTGTATTGGGGGCCCAACACTAGATGCCATATCTATATGTGGTCTAACGAGTGCCAAGTAAGCCCACACTAGACTTTTCAAATAAGGTATGTAAGAAGGGTTGCAAAGACTTACACATATCTTCACTGATTTACAAAAGGAACTGAAAGTTATGAAGGTATAATGACATTACTTGGAGCTGAGTTTGCCCTGAACCCTGAGATTATAATCACATTGTGCCAGGTAGCATTGTAGACTCTGAAACTTGTCTCTTCTACAGCCACATGCCTGATTCATAAATCTGTGTGAACCCTAACTTAAAACTAACTAGTGTGGGTCCTCAGAGAAATGTACCTGTTCTAGTACAACATTCAGCATAGCCTTGACCCTGTGCTACTTACTGTCTTACAGCCCGAGTTAGCTGTTGCTGAAAGTGTACATAAGTCAGCTGAGTTAAGACAATTTAGTGTTGATATATTCCATTTTCATGATGAGAACCATTTGCAAATGAAGCAGCACTTTACCAGAACCATTAAAAGGCAAATAAAGTTGAAGAGAAGTACTGTAACTTCTGCATTTTAATAATATTTTCCTAGCTGGAAGTCTGTGCACAGAGAAGAAAATGGTTTGGATTGCTAATGTGATTCTGTGTAATAGAAGCCTCTAAAATAACCTTTATGTAAGTGATACTACATTTTTGAGGGTGAAAGATAACATTGTAAAATGAGAGACCTAAAATTAGGTGCAACATTTAATGAATAATGGATTTCTGGAAGTTATTGGAAAGGATCTGTGGAATGCAGAGCTTCTACTCCTTATATTTAGGCAGGACAAAAAAAAGAGGCTGCTTTCAGTTCTTCAAACAACTTACATTTTCAAATGAGAGTCTAGAAATCAAATAAAAAAGGAATAACCATCTTCTTTATTAGCATTTCCACTGCAGTATTATTTGCTGTGGTTATTAGCACTCCATAAAAAACACCCAGGAAAAAGAACTTTTAATTAATAGGAAAAGCAATCTATTTATGGCTATATCTGTCTAAGTATTTCTAACTCTAGATATTTGTCACTCATCGCTATAGCACTGCATTTTAGTTCTGATCTCCACTTCCCATTGTAACGCATGTGCAGCCAGCATACTTGTTTGGTTAGAATGCAGTTGAGGAGCAACCAAATACTCATTTAAAAAATACACAGAAAAAGTTTATCATCTTCAGTCATCACCCAAGTACATGAATGACTAATTCATGGAAGATTATTTTACACTAGTAACAGAATAACTACTGATATTGAATAACTTTGTTATTTTTTGGCAGTCAGACTGGAGATAAGTGTAACCAGATTTCCTGGAACAGTCACTTTATCCAGGGAATGACAAATAACGAGAAGGGGTCTTAGAGTAAACAGAATTGAACAAGCCCATTTCTGGCTACCAGTACCAGTGCCAGAGTTCACGGTCATTCTCTAGAAAGGAGCTAACATCTTTTCTGTTTTGTTTTCCTATTGACTGTGAGTTTCTTTATCAAAATTCTAATAGTTCCCAGCTTTCCCAGCCACATTAGCTACAAAGTACAGCTTAATTTTATAATCCACTAAGCACTATAAAGGCAACAAAATGGCCTTCATATAGAAAGACCTGGTTTGATATGTCTATATGCATATATATCAAAAGAAAACATGCTATTTCTAGTGTTTGTTACATATATTTTTAATTATTTAGCCAGCTAAGAATTTCACAGATCTCTCTCAGCTGCACAGCATGAGCATGAGGTTTATGGAGTGAAGAGAGCCCCAGCTGGTGATGACTGTTACCTACGCATGCACCTCAGGGGTTCAGAGGAAGTAAAAAGACATATTGGAAGGTGTGTGTGACACAGAGCATTACCATTACACTGTATTGAGTACAAGGATGCAGAGACAACCTTGTCATTAGACTGGTTTTGGTTGCCATTCATCCTCTCAAGAGAAATGCCAAAGGTGTGTGTTAACTGAATGTGGTACATGTACAGAAGACTGGGAGAGTAGGGAAGAGAAATGCTTTGATATTTTGGAAATGACAAATGTGACAGATACTGTAATTTTGGGGAAAGGACTAATTAGTATATACCAGTGTTGAGGTTTTGCAGGGTGGCTTCTGCAAGAAGCAGCTAGATGCTTCTCTGAGATTCAACAGAGTAAAGACCAGCTGGGATTTCAAGACCAAACCCTGTTGCTGACAAAGCTGGCTGGGCCAATCAGCACCAGTCACAGCGCCTCTGGGAATCACATTTTAGAGACAGAAAATCGCAAGCAGCCACCTAAGAAAGGAGTAAGATGTAAGAAACTTTGCAGACACCAAGGTCAGTGAAGCAGGGGAGGAGGCGCTGAGAAAAGATTCCCCACAGCCTGTGAAGAATACCACAGTGGGGTGGGTGTCTATGGGTTTATAGCAGTGACCCACGCTGGAGCAGTTGGTGAGGAGCTGAAGCCCTCTGGGAAAGGACTCACGTTGGAGAAGTTCATGGAGGACTGTCTCCAGTGGGTGGGACCCAACGCTGGTGCAGAGGAAGAGAGAAATGCTACACTCCCCAAGAAGAAAAACAACTTATGAGGAATTGACTGAAGACCAAAGCCTCTTCTCCCTATTCTCTCACCCACATTTCCTTTCCGTGCCATCCTGCGAAGGAGAAAATCACAAATAAATTCAGTCTGCAAGGAAGGGAGGGGCGGGAGGGGAGTGTGTTTTAAGAGCTGTTTGCACACTATCTGACTCTGGTTTCTCTGTGTGTGTAGTGTAGTGTAATAAATGAGAGAGTTTTCATGCCTTTCTTGTGTCGAGTCTGTTTTGCCCGTGACACTAACTGCAGAATGATCTCTCCCTGTCCTTATCTCAACTCCAAAGCCTCTCAACATATATTTTCTCTCCTGTCCAGCTAAGAGGAGAGTGATAGAGCAGCTTTGGTGGGAGTCTGGCCTTCAGCCAGGGTCAAACCTGCACAACCAGTCAAGATATTTACCTAAGATTGATCCAAGTCCAGTCCCTGACTGGACAAAGTAGGAGAACAGTAGCAACAGAAAGAAGACTGATACTGCCACAACTTAGAACCCAGTCCAGAATAGTGATGAAATAAAAATTCCACTCACCCCCCCCCCACACCCCGAGACAGCATGGCTGTCACTCTCTGCCTATAAGGTTACTGAGGATGAAGCCAAGCTAGTTCTGCACAGCTTCCCTGTGACACTGCTGCATAACCACAGTCAGAAATTACTCTTTACTTTGTGAGGAAAAAAGTAGATAAGGGCAACAGTGTAGAGGCAGGTTTTGCTGAAAGTGGCAGGGGAAAGTTTGCTATCATACTTACAAAAGCAAAATCTCTTCTACAAGTTTCACAGGGATTGCGCAGGTCACTGGGGTACCCATGCCACACACGGGCTGCTGAGATCAGACAGGCCATAGAGAGAGATCAGATGGCAAGATCATATTCCCTGGCAATGACATGAAGGAGTAGAGTTAGTGTGACCCTCACTGACAGGACCAAGAGTGTTGATTAGCTGCAATTAATTAACTGAAGGCTCATCCCAGTCCTCTGAAGAGTCCAGCCTTATAAAACCAATATGAGCCACTTTTACAATAGATGCCAAGAAGAAATCAAGGAATTCAACAGCAAGGCTGAGACCTGTCCACGCATAAATGAAGAAAGATTTCTGTGTGAAGAGCAGAACTCAAGATTCATAGTAATAGCACTGGGAAGAAGCTCATTAGGGCTGTGTTTGGATCCAATAGTTTCCCAAGATATAAGACATAAACAGTGGTATAATTTATGAGATTGGATGTTTGCAATATAGGGTCTGATAAAAAGTATCAAAAAGTGAACCCAGCATGCTCAGAATGACATTAACAACAATATGATTTACTGGATCCTGTTCAATAGATGAGGGGCAAGCTCATTAAATGACAGCATCTTTAAACCAGGTACCTCACCAGCTCTTTTTTTTCCCCCAAATGGTGTGTTGATGACTTAATTCTATGAGGTGTGTGAACTGCTACTGAGATAACAGCCATGAATTCCAGTGAAAAGACTCATTAGCCTTGAAAGCTGTCCCTGATAGTTGCTTTCATCTTAAAACATGAGTCATATGTCGGGTATGGCTTGGGAGTAGCTTTGAGGAAAGAAGAGTGGAATAGTCGGCAGCAATTGTCTGTTGGTGCTGTATTAGAAGAAGCAAGAGATTTTGCAAATCCTTGTTCCTTTTGTGATGTTAGCACCGGAGCATGTGCTTTGTCTCTGCTGTTCCAGCCACAAATTATGCCAAGAACAACAGAAAATAGTGTAATTTTCGAATCTGTTGTTGAATAATTGATCGTTTTGCTGCCACCATGAGGACACCTTTAGAAACAATGCTTACACCGCAGCGAGTCTTGGGCTGGGGGGAGATCTATGAAGCACGTTAATTAAAACTGCTAATTTAAAAAATATATTTTGGCAGTTGAAGATAAATAAATGCATGAGAGATTTGTTTCCTGAGTTCCTATGGTCTGAAATTACAGATGACAGTCCTTCTGTAGAGGGTGAGAGAATTCATTTAGATTAAATTATCCTTTCATTTCCTTTTCTAAAACATCAGAAAACCTCCCTAACTGACATTTTTGCCTTTGTGTCAGGGATAGCATTAAGAATAATTTTCTATGATTGTCTCTTCGACAGGCAGAGAACTCATTTTAATCGATACATCGTAAGCTGTTATTACAGCTATTTTCTATCTTAATTCAGCCTGCCCTTCATAATTATGTGTTTTTTTCCTTTTTTTTTTTTTTTAAAAAAAAAAACACTCTGGATGGTGGCAGATTTCCACCACCTAGTGGAGTAAGTCTGTATTGTCTCCTAGAAAGCTTTGTTCGGATTTCTCTCCAGTGCCTGTTCTGAAGCTTCCCACTGCAAGCTCCCTTTTACCAGCACTTACTAAACAAGCCGTTTTCTTTTTCTCCATGTACTGGTGAGCTTTCCCAGGTGTATACAGCTCTCCTTAAAAGTGCCAGACATATATTCCACAAAACTTATGTCTCAATATACGACAACTGTATGTGTTTTCAATTCAGCAATATACAATGCGAAAGGGAAACTGGAAAGCTTAAAAAAATGGAGCAAGATCTCCCAATGTCACTGCTTCCCTGCAGCCTGTCTGCTTCACGGGGAGCCCTGTTCTCCACTTCGGTGCAAACTACACCAAAACCCACCACGCTCATTTAGGCAATGTTCTCTGTCAGGATGCTCTCTGCACTTCGAGTACCAAGACTGAAATGCCAAATCAGATCAGGGGAAAACTTAGAGAAAGGAGAAAGTTAAAGAAAGGCAAACGCTAGTGGTACCATTATCACATCTTCCTAGAGATGCTAGGAAGGTCTCTACCCTTCACACACCTTGGAGCATCTTCTCCCTTCCTATCAAAGTATCCTGTGGCCTCAGAAGAGAAGAAACTACTTTTCAGACACGGCTTTGAATGCAAATTGCCAGATGTAACAACAACAGACTTAAGGTCTCTTCCTTTCACGTTGTCCAGGTAGAATAATGAGGAAAAAAAGCCTGTGCCTGTTGAACCCAATAGGATTTTTCCTATTGTTTTCCCTGGAGGGAAAAAAATTAAAATTGTTCTTATCCCTAAATGACTCACAGTATTTATCTTATCTTCAAAACGCTTCTTTGAACCAAGAAAATGCTACTACTTCACACCTGGAGATGTAACCTGGAGATGTAGGCAGATTAAGGTGTAGATTTACAAAAGGCTGTCATCATGACAGTTAGTCACCTTTAGGAGTTACTGGGATTTGAGTGCCAGAGAGATCCTCCTCCTCTTTGGATATCTTCCTAATCCTTTAGTCTGAGTTCCAGGACACAGCTTTTTTCCAGCACCTTATTTCCAGATAAATGCCACTTCATTCTTCTGTGTTCAAAATTGAGATCTTCAAAACTCCAGCTAATTTGCCATGTAATGCTGGAAACATGTGAGCGCATCTTTGCAGCAGAAAATTTCCCCGAGTAAATGCCCTCTCCTGGCAATGCCGATCAGTTAGCATCTAGTTCACAGCTAAGGTCTGCCAAGATTCAGAAATGAGCTGTTTGCATGTCTCTCTCTCCTACAGCGCCCAATCTGCTCAGTCTTTTACAGCACATCTGATGAATCACGGTCTACACAGGATAAAAAAAGGCAACGGTAGTGTTATTGTACCCTCTTATGCTTTGTCCAGTAGCTCAGTGAGAGGCCATTCAGCTATCATGTGGCAGGCTTAATGAGGTTTCAGCTATTGCTTTGTATTTCCCAGCTGAGAACTACAGCTCTTAAATTACAGTGCATTGAAATGTAGCTCCCAGTGACACTTGTTAAAGTAGCATTTACATGGCAAAAAATACAAAAGATACAAAATCCTAGAGAAAGGAAAGGTTTCAAAGTAAACATGCCATTAGTTATGAGTTTCGTATGAAGTTTATGTTTTAACAGGAGGAACAAGAAAATACAGTACATGAGTAGCTGGCAAGAAATTAACAGCAAGTGAGAAGTACAGTCTGTGTTATCCAGAAAAGAATCCCCCAAAGAGGCAAATTAATTAGAAATGAGAAACCCCACTGCTTTTTTAGATACCTAACCAAGAACTAGAAGTATGCTTTATAGCCCAAATTGTTAGAAACTACCATCAAGACTTTTTACTTGTCAAGGACACCTGTAGCTGGCAAGGAGAACCTGGATGGGAAGTTTTCCAAACAGTTTATTGCATGCCAACTAAGGGTATTAGAGTTTGAGATGTCTAAGCAAAGGATAGGAGACTGTATGAACTGTTTGGGAAGGGTGTGTTTCCCTTCCAATTAACCAGCATAATACTTTTGTGGTTGCAAAAAATGTGAAGCCTGTAGTCCTTTAAATGGAAACAATCCTGCCCTAAGAATCGTGCAGGTATCTGTTACAAGTAAGAAGTTTCAGTTTCCACCAAGACGGATAGCTAAATTGACTATAAACACCAGTCAAAATTCCTTATATATCAGAACGACAGTATTAAGGAGACACATAAGTTTGTCTTGAAATGTCTTGAACTGAAACAGGATACAATCCTTCATATCAGAGAAATCAGTCAAACAGCAGTTAGGTCCTGCAAGGACCAGGCCCAGACCAGAGGTCCCTCAGAAGAAAATCTGAATACAGAGGAGACTAATCTCTCAGTAATGAGAGATCTGACCTATTTTGAGTAGACACAGCTCACCGTGGAGTATTTAACTTCTCCTAGCGCAAGCAGAAAGAGGCAGTTTGCTTTTATACTTTGGGATGGCAGGTATTGTGTAAGAACATCACACTGGGACAGCTAGTGTAGCTACTTCTAAAGGACTAAGGAAATTCAAACTACAAATCCCATATTCTTATGGAAAGGGAATTATTGGTCTATAAAGCATAACTGAAGATGTTTATTGAAAGATGTGGTTTCATCATACCCTGCAGAGTATTGGGAAGGGTTCTGTAAGTGCCATAAGAAATTCTCCATTTCAAAGTGAGTGGATAGATCAATATAAAATTGCTGATTACATTATAATTTTCAAGAGGGCCTACTCTGCCCCAAAATCAATGCATATGCCTAACCCATATCAAACTAATGACTTAAGTGTGTGCCTCCAAGTCAATGATTGTCTAATAGGCTTAGACAAATGTCCTCCGTCAGCGTGTGGATAGCCATTCTAGTCACTGGCAAAATATTTTATCACTGCTCTGAAGGAAGAAAACTAATTCTGAACAGACTAGTGAGATTCAAGTAACCATCTCTCAGAAAACAGCATCCCAGCAGGCCTGGCAAATGCCACATGCTGAGCACAGGTCTCCCTGGCTGCTGCCTCACTGGCCCCCACGCATGGCTTCATCTCATACATCCACCCAGGCAACCACAGGCCCTTCCCAAGAACACACACAACAGGTTCTACTGGCCCAAAAATGCCCATTCCCCACCTGCAAGATGGGCTGAGGTTTTTCCTGTCACAGTCCCTACAGGGAATTTAGGTATTTAAGAGATACACTTTTTCTTGGGCTGACTTGCCAACTGCCCCCACCTCATGCATCTTTATCCTCCCATGCAGGCCTTGACTGCCTGCTGTTCCTTTCTTTCCTTCCTTCCTGCAGACTCCATCCCAAGTGATTCATCTTCCCTCCCTGTTCTCCTGAAAGGCTGCTGTGTTTACAGTGAAGGAGGATGCTGAAATGCTCTGGGACAATTGAAAAGACATGTTGTTTAACTCCTCTTTTGGACCTGATGGACCCACAAGCCCCTGGGTATACAGTTATAGTACCTGGCAGAGTAGCTTCGCAGACCTAGGATAATGGAGTCAGCAGTGACTGGATTGCAAATACTAAAAGAAAAATTTACATTTTTAAATTAGTATGTCCATCTATTGGTTTTTATGTTTTTGAGCATCTGCACTTTTGCCATACCACCTTGCTCCTTCTCCCTAAGCCTGGCAAGTACATGATGGGACAATTTCCATCAAAATAGCAATAGGCATCTAAAAACTGATTAAAAAGGCATTACTGCTGCCCTTGGCAGAGGGAAGAACATAAAGAGTGCCACTGAAGGAAATCTGTTTTTTCTGACAGACGACTGAACAGTGGGGCCCTTCTGACTTAAGTGCTCTGGGGCAGATCACGTACCTTATGTAAGGAAAAAACCTTTTCATTGTGAAGGTAGCAGAGCACTGGAACAGGCTTCCCAGAGAGGTTGTGGAGTCTCCTTCTCTGGAGACATTCAAGACCAATCTGTATGTGTTCCTGTGTGATTTAATCTAGATGATCCTGCTCAGGCAGGGGGGTTAGACTAGGTGATCTTTCAAGATCCCTTCCAACGCCCAATATTTTGTGATACTGTGATACCTTCATGCTGACACTTATGCGCTACCCCTGCGCTGGGGTGTGCAGCCCTGAAGCCCGCCATGCCTGCCTCAAGCCTGCACACCTGACTGATTAGAACCTCAAACCTAAATTCAGATTATTTAGCTGCCAAAACACCTGCCCCCCGCAGCCCCTCTCCCCGGTCTTTCCACGTCCAAAGGTTACAGGGACAGGGAGGTGATTGTCCCTCTCTACTTTGCCCTCATGAGGCCCCATCTGGAGTACTGTGTCCAGATCTGGGGCTCCCAATTCAAGAGAGATGTGGAGCTGTTGGAGAGGGTTCAGAGGAGGCCCATGAAGATTATCAGGGGTCTGGAACACCCCCCCTATGATCATGGACAGGCTGAGGGAGCTGGGCTTGTTCAGCCTGGAGAAGAGAAGGCAGTGGGGAGACCTCGTTGCAGCCTTCCATTACTTAAAAGGAGCATACAGACAGGAAGGGAATTGGATTTTCACAAGGGTAGATAGTGGTAGGACAAAGGGGAATGGATTTAAACTGGAGGAGGGAAGATTTAGGTTAGATACCAGGGGGAAGTTCTTCATGGAATGAGTGGTGAGCTGCTGGAACAGGCTGCCCAGAGAGATGGTGGATGCCCCAACCCTGAAAATGTCCAAGGCCGGGTTGGATGGGATCCTGGGTAACCTTGTCTAAATCCAGACCTGGAGGTTGGTGGCCCTGCCTGTGGCAGGGGAGTTGGAACTTGATGATCCTTGGGGTCCCTTCTAACCCAGACCATTCTGTGATTCTGAGTCGCGCCACACTTGCCGAGGTGGTGCCTGGGGTTCTTCGGGCCGCAAGTGCGCAGCCGGGGATGCTTCTACTCAAGAGGTACTCAGCGCCCGGTCCCTCTCCATGTGCCCGAGAGCCAGCTCCCTCCGGCTCCCACCCCGGCGGGATTCCTCCCCGCTCCTTCCTCCCCCTGGCTGCGCGTGGCACAGACGGCCGCCAGGGGTCTCCCTCGGCCGCCGCGGAGCCGTTGGGCGACCGCGCCCTGAGGCGCCCGTGCTGTTTCCTCTTCCATCAGCTTACCTTGATGTCTTGTTATGACCACCACTTCTCGAGGGGGAGGCCCAGATGAGTCAGTCGGTATTTATTTATAGGTGCTGAATCAGTTCACTAGGTTCCATTCACTCCCTGTGCGCTTCAGCGGTCTGACTCACTCGCTGTCGATAGCTAGGGATCCTCCTGCTGCTGATTTTTGTAGTGGCTGAATATAGTTCAAAACAGCTCCAGACTGACTTCATGGAGTTTTATTTTAAAGTCCTTCACTTCTAACCATTTCAAGCAAGAAGTGCAACCCCAAGAGCTGCTTCAGATCAAAGCAGCAGCTCAGGCAAAGCAATCTGAACGAAATCTTACAGGTGAGCAACTGCAAGAAATATTTCCAAGGAAGCTGACCTTCCACTCCACAGTAGGTTGGTTGACATTGTGTGTCTTAAAAAAAACCACTACACCTAAAATTATATGAAAAATAGTATCATTAAACCATGTTTGTTATTGCTGTTTCACAGGTAGTAAACTTTTCCTCTATTATCTAGTTATTTAAAATTGCTCCAAGATGCAAAGTCAGTGTTGATGCACAAAAAGAACTAGAATCCATGACACACCTTTTGTTGAAAAATCAATAGAAGTGTCATTACCACCTACATATGACTCTGAGTTCACAGGGAGTGAGGTCTTCTGAAGAAAATGCTTCAGTGTTCCTTTCAGAAAAAAAAAAAAAACCCAACCCCCTAAAACATTATTGGAAGTTAATGAATTAGCCATGAGCTTTTGCGGTGGAGCAAAGGGTGTCTGAGAGTTTCAAAATTTCATGTCACCTTGTAGACAAGCAGTTTTCCAAAGTCAGTTATGTGGTGAAGAGTATATTAGAATTAAATGAGAAGTGCAGAGCTTGAAGAGTGAACCCATAATTATTAATAGATTTTTAAATTGGCAGACAATCGATTTTTAAATTGTCCTTTCACCCTTGTGTGTAATGCAGTTTGCCTCACAGTGACAAATTAGCAGCAGCACTGTGCTGTGACCGTTTCCACTGGAAGGTTCTCATTACCATTCAGAGGTTTTGCTGGCTCATCAGTGAGTCGTGGACAGCATTTCGATTGATGAAGTGTGGCCCAGAAACCAGAGAAAGGATAGGAAATAGTCTACTAGAATACTTTCTTGAATTTTAGGATTGGCTAGATTCTTGAATAAAACTAATCTCTTTGGCCACAGTAGTTCTTATGTATCCTGGAGGAAGTGACAGTACATTCACCCCCTCTGTTCCTCTCTTTAAATCTCACTTTTTTTGTTAAATCTGGCAGAAAAATAAGGACAGTAAAATGTGATGGACCAAATGTGCTTTTTTCTCAATTAAAGAGAACAGTTCCCTTAATTCCAGTAGTGCTGTGTGGCAGCAATCTAGTAATTTATACCCAATTTTGATTATTCACCAGTTATCTTCCAAGATAAATTAGACTATCAACAGAGCAACTAGAAGATCAGATTCAGTATCTTGATGGACAGATTATTTTTCTACTACTCAAAACATCAATCCAATCTTTAGTTGCTATTTGATATTTGTTTTATATAGGTGTTGCTTAATTAGAATCCGAATTAGAAGTGGTTGCAATTTTCTTTATCAAAATAAACATTTTTGCAACACTAACACTTTCATAGGGCACAGTGCTTTGCTGCCATTTTCAGTGGGGTGAATTCTGAATCTCAGATCAGAAACTCCAGACAGACAGAGTGCAATGAATAAAAAAAAACGTGGAATTTTGCATCTGAAAATGCATATTTGCAGTCAATTTCATGTATAATTTTAAAAGATTATGCTTTGTTAGAATGAATAATTATTGAATCTTCAAAGACTTCAAAACTGCATGAAATGGTATTTTGTTCTTCAGATAATTCTAGTTCTGACAGTATCCCTCCTGCTTTGTTCAACATTTTTCTACTCTGCTCATTTTGTAAATACCTTGACTTTGCTTTTAGAGCTCCTGAACAATTGTGATCAAAACACAGTACATCACCTTTGAGACCATGTGGTCTAACAAAACTTGTGACAATCCTTTTTCCACTCCTGGAATTTTCTGTTCTCTTTTTCCAGATTCAGAGTATGCACATGATTATTGTTTTTTACCTGTGTTCAGCTTTGTGTTGTTATTGAATGAATCATGTGAACTGAACTCATAGTAGAGCTTAAGAGTAAATGTTGTATTAAAATTCTAAGGATCTCGGAGAGTAAAAAAAGCTTTCTTAGCAGCAAAATTGCCTTTCAGAGTCAGTGTAATACAAAATAACTGAAATATGGAAGATAACGAGCTATTTTATATATTCACGACCAATAGCCAATAATACAGGTATTTAATTTCAGCAGGGAAAATTTTAGTTAGACTTCAGGGAAAAAAAGTTAACTATGTAGTTAGTTAAGCACTGGAAGACTTTTGGAAGCTTCATCATGTAAATGTTTTACAATATGAATGGACAAGCTTCTGTCAGGAATGGTTTGAGTAAATCTGCTGATGCTGTCAAGCAAAGAAGTGGTTTTGACTGCCTCTCAAAATCCACCATTTTCTACAGAGGATGCCCACTTTCTGGAGTTAGTAATCTCTGACTGGTTCATAGACAGGTGTCTATAAAAATGTTTGTTTCCATATGAAGTTCAACAAGGCCAAGTCCAAGGTCCTGCACAAGGTTTCAGCACAATCCCAAGCACATCTACAGGCTGGACAGAGAGCAGTATTGAGGTGAAGGACTTGGAGGTGTTGGTCAATGTAAAGCTCAACATGATCCAGTAATGCACGCTTGCAGCCCAGAAAGCCAAAAATATCCTGGGCTGCATCAAAAATAGCATGACCAGCATGTCAAGGGAGGTTATTCTCCCCCTCTACTCTGCTCTCTTGAGTCCTCAACTGGAGTAATGTGTCCAGCTCTGGGGTCCTCAGCACAAGAAAGACATTGAGCTGTTGGAGCACATCCAGAGTAGGACCACAAAGATGATTATAGGGCTTGAGCACCACTCCTGTGAAGACAGGCAGTGAGAGTTGGGGTTGTTCAGCCTGGAGAAGGCTCTGGGAAAACCTTACAGTGGCCTTCCAGTACCTGAAGAGGCCTACAGGAAAGGTGGAGATGGACAGTTTATCAGGGAGTGTAGTGACAGGACAATTGGTAATGTGTTTAAACTAAAAGAGGGGAGATTTGGATGAGGCACTTTTTTAGTCAAGGAACTTAACCACTGATCACTGCAAGTAAGTAGCAATTAAATATGAAAACGACCATTCAGGGCCTGGGTCCTGTATGATAATGAGAATGCCTGCACATTGTTATGCCCCAGCTGTTCCTAAGTCTGTGGCAGTTGAGGGCAGGATCAAACCCTGGAGTGAAAAAAACCCCGAAACCCTAACACTTCTGATTAATAATAGAGACAGGAAAAGTGGATTTATTGAGCAGTGGCTGAATAAGTAGATCACAAGTAACTGAAGATAAGATCAGAGAGATGAGGAAGCTGTCTGTCACAGACCTTACATACTCTGCCAGGAAATATTGACTGTTGGTGTCATTTTCAAGGGGACCACAGAACGCTCTGATAGCTACAGTTACAATGAGGGATGTGACAAAGCCACACGTTTGGATACACAGAGTGCCAAATACTAGTGTTGTTTCTCAGTGGCTAACAAGTACAGATGTGTGTCAGTGTGAGACACAAGCCTGAAAGCAGCTACGGTAGCTACAAGATGAGTGGGAGAGATGAAAACTTAATACTGTCATTAAAAAGCAGCTGACAGCTCAGAGAAGAACAGAGAAACAACACTGCATATGTCACATCTGTAGTCTTACAATACTTTTTTCTTTTATTGTTTAACAGTATTTATAGAAAGATATTTGATTTGGGCTTTTAGGGCTTCTTTCCTTACAACTTATTCTACACTTATCATTCTCTTATAGCTATATTAAAGACATCTTTGTAACACCTGTGATGTCCAGAGAAGATAATTATGACTCCAGATGGGAATTAACAACAAAAATAATAAATCCTTAAGACCAAACCTCACAGTTTTCATGTGAATGACTTGACAGTAATACATCAGGAAAAGAAAAATCAAGAAATAGAAAGAAGGTGATGTAAAACATAGATGTAAAGTCAAAGAGTATGAATAAAATTTGTGGGAAAATCCAAGTAAAGAGATATCAAAATTCCTGGACCTAGTTTTTCACTCTGTCGTATAGAATGAAGTAGTTATCACAGAAAGGACTATTACTGATTCTGGCAAAGGAGACCGCAATGAAAGTTCTTCACTTTGGTGAGGTTTTATGTAAAATTGTTCAGGTGATGTAAAAGAGCATTGGATGAGAAAGAAAAATTGACATAAAAAGAAGATATTGCACAAAGTCCACTGTGTCAGCTGTCATCACACAAATTATTTATTGATATCGGAGGTGGCTGCTTAATATATGTGCCAGTAAAAGGTTCTGAATACTGAAATTACAAAGCTACCCACAAGTCCCTTATGTCACACATTTGGGTGTCAGTCTCCACAGCTGTGTGGGGTGGGTTGACCCTGGCTGGAGGCCAAGTGCCTCCAAAGCTGCTTTGTCACTCCCCTCCTCATCTGGGCAGGTGAGAAAAAATGCAGTGAAAAGCTCGTGGGTGGAGATCAGGGAGACATCACTCACCGGTTATCATCACAGGCAAAACAGACTCAACTTAGAAAAATTATACCAAGTAGTAGTACCAAAAAAAAAAAGAGCAATGAGAAATAAAACGGAAGTTTAGAACCCTTCACCCTATCTCTCCTTTCTTCCCGGGCTCAACTTCACTCTTGATTTCTCTCTCCTTCCCCACAGCAGTGCAGGGGGATGGACAGTGGAGGCTGTAGTCAATTCATCACACATTGTATCTGCTGCTCCTTCCTCCTCAGGGAAAGGACTCCTTACACTCTTCCCCTGCTCTGATGTGGGGTCCCACCCACAGGTCCTCCTCCAACTTCTCCAATGTGAGTCCTTCCTATGGGCTGCAGTTCTTCATGAACTGCTCCAGCATTGGTCCCTTCCACAGAGTGCAGACTTTCAGGACCAGACTGCTCTAGCATGGGTCCAGTGTGGAGTCTCAAGTTCTGACAGCAAACTTACTCTGGAGTAGGCTTCTCTCTTCACAGGTCAACAGGTCCTGTCAGGAGACTGTTCCAGCATGGGCTCCCACAGAAACAGTCTCATACAGGTGTCTTCACCTGCTTTGGCATGGGGTCCTCCACAGGCTGCAGGGGAATCTTTGCACCCTCATTATCCTCCATGGGCTGCAAGGGGACAGGACAGCTAGCTTCACCGTGGTGTTCTCCACAGGCTGTGCAAGAATCTCTGCTCTGGCCCCTGGAGCACCTCCACTTCCTCTTTCTTCACTGACCTTGGTGTCTGCAGTTGTTTCTCTCACATATTCACACTCCTATCTCTGGCTGCAAAAGCCACCACTTTTTTTTTTTTTTTTTTCATTCTTAAGTATGCTATCCCAGAGATGCTACTACCATGGCTGGTTGGCTCAACCTTGGTCAGCAGTGTCTTGGAGCCAGCTGGCATTGACTCTGTCGAATATGAGGGAACCTTCTGGTAGCTTCTCACTGCAGCCACCCTGTAGCCCCTCTCCCCACTATGAAAACCTTGCCACATAACCCCTGTGTACAGTCAGAGTGAGAAAGCCTTAAGTCCTGCTTATACCCTCTCAGGTAATACTCCATTTTAAAACCACGAAGGTTCAGACCAATTTTCACCTGACCCTTCTCCAGTAGTGGCCAACAGCAACTGTAGGGAATAGTACAACAACATGCAGTATTTTCCCTGAATCGCTTTTAGAAAAACACTTGACTCTCGTGCAGAAACTGCCAGCAAATATTGAGTACTAGTACTGGTATGAGATGGGTGTTACCGGACTGAGTCCTCCAGTACCATTTCCAAATTTGGGCTGGGTGTGGCATATAATGAAAGGGTTTGATTTTATTCAAGTTTGTTTGTGGTGTGTGAGGGTTTGGTTTGGTTTTGTTAGGTTTTTGGGTTTTTTTTTCACAAAAGGAGTAGTACGTCAATCTATTTAGATGCACAGAAAGGTAAACTACCAAATTCCTTGTCAAAACTGGTTTTATTTTAAATTATGGAACCTGAAAATCATTCTTTAATACAAATTAATACAGAAGCAAACACAAAACTTGTTCCAAAGAAAAAGGAGAATGACAAAGTGAACAAGGTTGTGCTGGAATCACGTGAATAGAAATCAGTATTTTGTGTCATCATTCACCTACATTTAAAGTAAAACTAAGTCCTTGGCCCTGCAATTTACAATGCTTAGAGAATCTGGAACTCTTGTCCAAAATTGTTGACAATCCACTGCCTGTTGTAAATCATATGGGCTTAGTTTTCAAAATATATATTCACATAAACCAGGATAAAATATTATTTTCTAATATTTTTCATTCAGCTGTCTTTTTCAGTGTTCCTGTGACTGTCTCAGAATGTTTAAGTTACCTGTGAATGATGTGTGAAAATATCTGAGTGCACGGATATGCTGAATTTCATTTCAGAGACCATCTATTCTCCGGGGACTTCCAGCTCAGCATAGGTAAGGAAGAATTCACGAAGATCAGGAGACTGTGTGAAGAGGTATCTCCCATTTTCCTTAATACCTGATTGATTTAGATGCTTTAGTATCATCTTGTTCATTTTCTTAAGCTCTTCTATGGTCTTCTTCTCAGATATTAGTCTGCTTGATATTTGGTCCATCTTGTTTCTAGTTTGAACTTGAAAAGGAAAATGTACTGCATTAAATTGACAACATTTAAGTCAAGGCCATGACTCTCTTGAATTCCCCTGGGATTTTGTAGGGAATTTTGATGAGTAAAAATATTAAAAGGAAAACAACTGCAAAACCTAATGATAAGAAGTGATGCGCGTGGTAGAGTTACCTGTTTGCTATTTTCTTTAACTTCTTGCTTTCTGTTTTATTCAGTTTAGTGCAGTGTAATAAAATCAAATGAAGCTCAGATAAATTTTGCAGTCTTCAGGAATGTATCCATTCCATTAGTGTCCACAGGAAAATGTCTTATTTAGGGGCTCCAAGATGCTCTTTTGGGGCAGTAAGCAGCTGCTTAATTTCTAAAAGTACAGTTACTAAAACATACAGCAGACTACAGACACATCACTGGATTTCCTAAATCATTTAGACTGAAGAAATAGTCTTGCAAGTATTGGCATGTGGAGGCCAGTTTCCTTTGGAATACCAGTATGCAGTGTCTGTCATTTACAGTTCTGGAGCTATTTTTATTTTGGCCTTATGAAGTTAAAAACATTTACCTGTGGTTTTAAAGCTTAAGTCTAATAGTGCCAATGCTAAACAAATCTATGTCTATGGAATGCAAACATAATCTGAGACTATGTTTGCAATGTAATCTGCAACACTGCTGGAAATCGGTTTCAAAAGTCACAAGCCTCCACCAACCTGAGCCCAAGCAAACTTCTTTAATACCTCTAAGTAGCCTTTTCACTTCTACTTTACCATTTTTCCATTAGAGGGGCACATTACTCATTTTTCTATATCAAGGCTGTATGTAGCAGTTCCCATTTAAATAAATCTGGAATTCAAGTATGAGACATTTTAATTAGGGTTTTACAATCATGCCACTTAACATGTTGTTTGTGCTCTTTACTTGTCTGATGTTTTCTGTTCTTTGTGAACTTGTGAGCAAACTCATTCAAGGGTTAGTATTTCCTTTTCAGAAAGGAAAATTAGAGATTTTTGCTATGACCCAGCAAATTCCTTACTATAGGAAAAACTAAATCTTGATTTCACACAGATCCCAATTCATTTGTAAGGTGAAATAATGTGCTTTGTACTCCGTTCAATACCACTATCCCAGAAAAACACAAGATGGCAAGGGCTCCATAAACCAAGGTCAACTGTAGCCATGTGTTTAGCTAAGCTGGACTCAATGCTACATGCCTTTTTGATTTATCTAAATGTCTGCTACTTTTATTTGAGATTTTCTTAGTTCCAAACCGATTTCCAGTCAGCACTTAGCTGACAAACTTCAGGTCTTTCTCCAGGTAGCCTGATTTAAGTGTTGGCTTGGGTGTAATTCCAGTTTCAGTGGAATGACACCAATACTGAATTTTATCTGGAAAGGAATGGAAGGCCAACTGTCAAAGTATCTCACTGACATACAGTCATCTTTAAATTTTAATTCATTTTCAGTCAGTTATTTAGCAACGGAGTATAACCCTTTGCACGAAGAACAGAATTGTGCCTTCCATCTCAGAGAGGAGAGGCCTGTGCATTTTCAATCAGGACCAAGACCCAATGCCCATAACCAGCCAAAGCCTTTGACCATGTGAATACACCAGTAGCATGGTACAAGGCAGCATGATGCATTTCAGCAAAGTTCTTCCAGTTGGCCCTGCACTGTTGAGAACCCCTCCTTGGTGTACTTACTTATTAAGAATATTACGAATGAAACAAGTGCCAAACTGACGATGAAAGTAAGAATAAATATGACGAAGAACAAACACTGGTTTCTTTTGCTGCTTCTTGCCATGTTTTCTCCAGTATCGCCAATGTTCTCTTCCTCACCTGTTATGAGATGACAAATCTTTGAGTTTGTTAAGGTTGGCTAGGATAAATAAGACAAAATGTTTCTGGCTTTATGAAATGAAACAGAGATTTTATTTCCTATGATACTGCATAGGAAGAGAAGAAAATAACTTAATAAGCTCAGCTTAAATATGGAAGTATAAATACTAATACACCTATTATAGCTGATAGAACTTATTCAACAAAAATATTTTTGTTGTTGAAATACACCATTTTGCTGAAGTTCACCTGTTTTACAGTTCAGAGTTTTTACAGCTCAGTGTTACATGTTTAAAGATTGCAATGCAGTTTTCATCAGAAGGATTTCTAAGGACCTGAACCTTTCAAAAGAGAAAAGAAAAATTAAAAGAAAAAATTATTATGCAAGTTTCATTGGTTTCATTCCAATATATAAAATGAGGTACATGAACTCACAAGTTGTCAAAAATGGAATAGACTCTTACATGGCCTATATGTCTTGTCCTTCAAGCTCATGAACAATGAGGTGAAACAAGGACAAACAGTTGCTGTGCAGCCCTCAAGTCAGCACTTGAGGCCAAGTCAGCAGGCCAGATTATTGCTTTTTAAAGAATATGCCCCATATTGGAAAGTCAGCAGTTTCTCTCATAGAAATAGTTGCAATTGAGTGAGAGGTGGCAATAAGCCCTAAGTATAACAGGTAAAGTCAAGTGGACACCATGAGGAAACTCATGAATATTAAAAAAAAATCATACTTGAGACAGATTTGTTCCATCCAAGTTTGCGTACTACTTTAACTACTCATTAGGGTTTGGGTTTATTTTATGCTTAGTTTGGGGGGTAACAGGGAGCTAATGTAATCTAGTTTTGGTGTCAGTCTCACACTTACTAAAGTTATATACAAATTACTGTAATTTCCCGTCCTGCAATTGCTGTCTTACCATTCTGAAATGGACAGTAGCATGTGCATCTGAGAAAAAAATACATTTCTAGATCATGTTCCTGTTTTAGCTGGTAGAAACCTCTGAGGTCTTTGTCACTGAGCCTGCAGTGGTGATAAAGCTGAGGGAAGGCTGCATGTGCCATTACAACAAGTTAATAATGAACTAACCTGGGGCTGAGCAATTCACTGAGCTCGTAGGAGGTCTCTGGGAATCTCTCTGCTTTTCTTTATTGCATTGAGCACCCTCCTGCTTGCAGGTAAAATGAAACTTTTTAATATTTGGGTTTGGGGGGAGGGGTATTTTTATTCCCTTAACGTTCCTAACAAATATACTATGTGCCTACACCAATATCGATTAGAATACTTTCTAATCAGAATAATAAGGATGGGGAGAGCCTGCTGCTGCTGTGTCTTAAGCATACTAAGCTGTCAGCAGAGGTCCCAAAAGCGGTTTGTGCTTGTTCTGCTTAACGAATGCCTCTTCTTACTATTTCAGCTGGCTGAACATACTGGACTGCAGTGTTGTAAGGAATCAGTGAATACACATTCTTGCCAAACTGCAAACACCGGGACCATTTTATCATCTAAAACATAAAGAAATTACTGCATGGCTGCTACCAAAGCAATCAAAAGGTATATACCTTTTAAATAGCTTTTAACATGATTGCTAGTGGCATTTGATAGATTGCTGGCATTTGATTATGCCAGGTCATATTTAGATACTGAACAAAAGGATTGCTGTGTACAGAAACACTCTTGAAACATCGCTTTTAAACCATCTGCTATACTACTAATAGATCATTCACAAGATTTTAAGATACTCCACAGATCTCACTGATTTTTTTTGCTAGAGAATCAGAATTTTATGATGCTGAATAAGCCATCTGAAGACTGCAAAAAAAATTGATTTTATGTAGTTAACTGATGGGATAAAATAAAAAAGAGTGTTAAAAAGAATAATCCTAGGAGGAGCCAAAGCACTTCACAAATTGATGCATAAAATACATACTAGGAAACCTTTAATTACTGCTGAAATGTGAGGAGGAGTACACATGTGATTACTCCACAGAACCATATATGATCCCACAGAATTATATATATATGTGTGTATATATATATACACACACAAACTGGAAAGTAAACACTGTCCAACAAAAATTACAAAAGAAAGCAAGACTGCAAAGAGTTTATTTGACATAAAACCAATCTATCCCATTTTCTCATTTTGTATTTGTAGAAGTGACAATATCAAGATAATTGACCTATGAGAATGAAGTAGCTTGTATATAACTTATCAGTGTTCAATATTGAAGCCATCACCACTCCAGTTAGTTACAGGACTTAGAAACAGAAATAATGCAAAGGCATTTAGGTCCTTAAATTAAAATGCTTAAAAGTTTCATGGGATATTGCAGATAACTAGTTTGAGTCCTTAGGAGATGTGTCTTAAAAGAATGAATGGAAATTCACTGGGTTTTCTATTGCCAAATGTGAATTTTAGTGCTTGTGAGGAGTTACAATGCTATTTATGTTGCAGGCGTACACTCAGCATTACTAAAGACGTTATCCTGCAGAGGATCACCTCCTCAATCTCACTGGAAAAGGAAGACAAGGTTGGGCTTGACAGTGAATCCCTAGCCAAACTCAAGGTTTTTCAAGAACCAAATAACTGAAATTCTCAGCAGGAGCAGATAAACCATGCATCTGATTTGTCCAGATTATGCCATTTTCAATCTCTTATTTTTCAGAACACATCTTGACGTACACATATTGGCCCGTTGGGCTTTTGACATCAGTGACACACAATGTGGTTGGCCTTTTCAAACGTCATACATAACCCTTTTTTGATGGCCTATGACATGTAGAAAGCCACAGAGCATCACCTATGATACATACCTAGTGCATGCTGGGATCCCTCTGGACAAACATTTAGTTTGTTTAGATTGTTTAAGGAATCAACTACATAAAGTTTTCCTTCTTCATGAGTATCGGGCAGGTTAACTTCCAAGGAAGGCCTCTCCATTATATCTAATAAAAATAGTTAAAAAGATAAATTGCAACACAAATATGGGAAATAATCTGTAGCAGTTGGTCCCCCATTCTAAGGA
Organism: Heliornis fulica; assembly: GCA_013399135.1. Lineage (NCBI taxonomy): Eukaryota > Metazoa > Chordata > Aves > Gruiformes > Heliornithidae > Heliornis > Heliornis fulica. Next base: position 635,489 of record VXBZ01005982.1, read on the forward strand.
AATGCTGAGCAGTCTTAACAACCCTTAAAGGGATTTGAAGGACCAGCACACTTAACCTGGACTTGAAGGCAAGGGTAACTCTCTACATAGCACTTGTTTATTCTTGGAGATCTTTGATAAGTATAACATTTCATTTCTACCTTGTGTTTGTGCACACACATATACTTAAACCTACCTATACGTTTGTATGTGAGTGGGGAAAGAGAGAAAGAGAAAAATCTGTTTGGCTCCAGCACTGATTTGAACATTAGTTATTTAGCTGCATAACGCTTTTGGTTTGGTATGCACTTGGTAAGGTGCAGGGGGATATCCTGACCACAGTGAAAGCCAAACCTTAACTCACACTGACAGAAAGGGTGTTGCATTGCCGCCTTCAGCAGCAAGTATTTCAGACAGAAGACAAAGAAAGCAGGTACAGATGTAGGAGATATGGGTTTTCTAATACAAGAATATGGATCTTCTTTTACACCTTAGAAAATTACTATTAATTATTATTTGTGAAAAATGGAGCAAAACCAGTCTTCTAATGTGGTTCTACTTCAGACAGATGCCAATGGGACAAATTAAAGTTTGATGGCAAAGCCTTTTCTTCAAATAATCCTTGCTTTGAAAATAGTACTGGATAGGGCCCATTCAGCAAAACCAGCTTCTCTGCTGAGTCTGGGTGCAGGAACCCACTGCATGGTTGTTAATACTGAAGCAAAGAACATATTAGTTAATCTTGTCAAATAAGTGTCAGCCACAAACTATGTAAGGATGTGTAAAGTTCCTCCTAAAGGACTACCACTTTGCATATTGTGTGCATTGTGATACCTGAGGAGAAACAACTTATCTCTGACAAAGGAGTGATAAAAAGGAAGAGGGAGAAAGAAGAGCAGTCTGCACAAACAGCTCCCTGGCTTTTGTTAGCAAGTCAAAAGCTAAAGCTCACCAAAATGATGTGTAACGAAGAGGAGTAAATGAAGTAAAAGACCAACAAATATCTTTGAGGCCCACCAAGAAATTTTGATGTGGGTGTGAGGAGTGGGTGATAATGAGCTCTCAGTATTACATAACTCAGTAGCTCATGGGATACAAATATCCTGTTGATCGAGGGTGTTATGTACCTAAAGGTGATTTCTGAATCCTAGATGTATTGAACTGCTCTCTTGACATGTCTCTGAGCCTTCTCTCCCTCTCCAAGAAGTAGAGAACACAGTGTGACCAGATTCTTAACAGCACTTAAAATTTGGCATCAAGTGTTTACAGAAAAGACCCTCATCAAACCAAATGCACAAGAATGTTGTTGATCTCCTAGACTTGAGCAAACAGCCAAGTAAACTGAACTTCAGTAAGTCAGAAGACTATGTGCTTAAATCACTCCTGACAATGGGGCTCATTCTCCTGACAGTGGAGATTGATGGGCCTACATGTATACTTTTATAGTTCTGTTTAATGGGGTGTAAGAAAAGATTACGGCTTTTTTTTTCTCTGTTCAGAATTGTTGCCGCAAAATACAAAGGTCAGGTAGAAAAGCTGTCTTACCTAGCCTGTGATTTTTAGGTGTGCAGCAGTAATTTCAGGACAGATGGCTGTGTCTGCTGTCCTGCCCCTAGAATGTCAGGTGGTGCCTGGCAGCCTGGTCTGCGAGCGATGTCCCCACCAGTGCCGGATCTGCTATCTCCCCACAAGCACATCCATCTCCAACTGCAATCATTACGGAGCCCTGCATTTCAACAATATGCTAAAAGTTACCACCTCATGCACAGAGGCTTTTGGTTATTTTTAGCTTCGAAGAGCAGTTGTTCTCTTGGGTGTTTGCATTACTACCCCTCTGCAACTTCAGGGAAGACTCTTTGTAACAACTTGGGCTGTAACAAATGTGAGTATCTTTGATTCCTTAAAATGATGAATGATATGTTTCTGCATTCATCATTATTTAAAACCAATTTCCTCACTGTGCATGTAACTGCAGTGAAGATAAATGTTTCTATTTCAATAAAGTCTATGTTACCTTGATTCCACTGATATGCCAAAGGAGAGAGGATACAGACATCACTATCACTGGCCAGAAGTACTGATTATTTTCCCAACAAACTAAACAATTGTGGGCTTTGGACCCACTCTGCCTTGTACTTCAACCTTGCTTAAGACTCTTCCCCACGTGACTCTTAAATTTCCTTTAGACTGTTTAGAACTTAGAATGAGAACACACCATAAATTCTTTACAGAAAAAAAGAAATAAAGTCTGAAAGGAATTAAAAAACAGGAGAATGAAATGTTACTTACAACATAACTGTGTTCAGACGATGTGCCAGTATGGAAGTAATCAGCCAGTGAAGATCACACGAAGAAAACTTGTTCTGCTGTTCCTTTCTCTACTTTTAGACCCATAGGAGCCTGTCAGCTCCTGCAGGACCCACGAAGGCAGCTATGGAAACAGGCTGTCCCTTTCAATCTATATTTAGAGTTCATCTTGGCTAAGTATACTGACTTCATGATATTGATCTGTTTAAAAAAGAATTCAGAGCATACACAGCTCTTTTTTATCATATTGGAATCACTATGATAATACCCTGCCATGGAGAATGAGGTTTGTTACTGATGATCGATATTTCACTAACCTTTTGGGTTTTGATGTTTTTTTTAAAGCTCATTTGCTATTGCAGGAGTTATATCTACAATACTGTATCTATGAGTAACCAGTTTGCTATGCAGCAGAGTCATATCTACAGTATTGCAGCTGTGAGTAATTTAAAGGCATAGGCTAGAAGCAACAGGGTATTTTCCTCCTCCCACACACTTTAGTAATTCAAATGGAACAGTGTTATGGGATGGATTGGTTTGTACAGCAACCATAGTTGTTTAAAACACAAATTCTGGTTTGTGAGTACTGACAGTTGCTCCTTCACAGACAGTTCTTTTGATCACTAATTTTTTTCTTGCTGACGTTACAGAACATAGTTGAACACGGTTTGGTACAGCACACTGGAATGACGGGCAGCTGACACACAAAGGGAGTGCAGCTTGAAACAACAAACCCTTTCTGTAGCCCTTCTATACATCTAGAATTTTGAACCCCTTTAAACTGACAAGAGACATATTTTTCTTTCAGGTCACAACAGAGAGGATACATCTTCTGACTGGCAGCTCCTACCCCAAGCTGACAAGCTCCGCCGCTGCCCATCCTCAGTAGTGGGACTAGTAATGCAGATTTAAACAGCTTGCTCCCTTTCTGCAGTGGTCTCCAAGAAGTCCTCACCTCCAAATAAGGTTGTGTAAGGCAGAATAACAAAACCCACAGCTCCACCCCTGAAGTGTTCCCGACATCATCATAACTCACAATCACAGAACAGTGGGGGTTGGAAGGAAGGGGCCTCTGGAAATTGGCTAATCACACCCCACTGCCAAAGCAGGATCACCTACAGCAGGTTGCACAGCATCACATCCAGGTGGTTTTTGAATAACTTCAGAGGAGACTCCACCACCTCTCTGGGCAGCCTGTCCCAGTGCTCCATCACCCTCAAAGTGAAGAAGTTTTTCACACATTCAGATAGAGCTTCCTGTGTTTCAGTTGATGCCTTTTGAGCCTTGTCCTGTCACTGGGCACCACTGAAAAGTCCAGCCCCATCCTCTTGACATCCACCCTTCAAGTACCACTTCTCCAGACTGAACAGACCCAACCCCTCTCAGCCTTTCTTCATATGAGAGATGCTCCAGTCCCTCATCATGCTCACAGTCTTCGGCTGGACTCTCCTCAGCAGTCCTTCCTGAACTGGGGAGCTCAGGCACAGACACAATATTCACCAGGGCAGAGTAAAGGAGGAGGATGCTGCAGAAAGCTTTATTGCAGCACTGGCAGGACAGGAAGCTACCAAAAGCACTATTTACATAGTAAAGCATGCCAAGGTGACCAGAGGCCACAGGAGACCATCAGCCTTGTGGGAAGAGTCTAACTTGAAGGGGAACATAGTCTTGGGCTAGGCAAACATATGTGGCCAACTTCATCTAGCTCAAGGATGAAAGCTTCCTCTCCACTTGTGTGACTCACTGATGACACATGGCAATAGTAGTACTGGGCCCAGTACTGTTCAGTATATTCACTGATGACCTGGATGAGGGAATAGAGTGCACAGTCGGCAAGTTTGCTGATGGCACAAAGCTGGGAGGGGTGGCTGACACACCAGAAGGTTGTGCTGCCAGTCAACAGGATTTAGACAGGCTGGAGAGCTGGGCAGGGAGAAATTTCATGACATTCAACAAGGACAAGTGTAGGGTATTGCATCTGGGGAGGAATAGCCCCAGGGACCAGTATAGGTTGGGGACTGGCTGTTGGAGAGCATTATAGATGAGGGGGACCTGGTGGGCAGCAGGATGACCAGGAGCCAGCAATGTGCCCTCACGGTCAAGAAGGCCAGTGGCATCCTGGGGTGTATTAGAAGGGGGGTGGCCAGTAGGTCAAAAGGGGTTTCTCCCCCTCTATTCTGCCCTGGTGAGACCATACCTGGAATATTGTGTCCAGTTCAGGGCCCGTCTGTTCCAGAAGGACATAGAACTCCTTGAAAGTGTCCAGCACAGGGCCACCAAGATGGTGGAGTGTAACATCCTCTTTATGAGGAAAGGCTCATTAGCTTGGAGAACAGGACACTGAGGGGTGACCTCATTATCATTTATAAATATGTTAGGGGACAGAGCCAGGCTCTTCTCATTGATGGCCAGTGATAGGACAAGGGACAATGGTTCCAAGCTGGAACAGTGTAAGTTCCATGTGAATGTAAAGAACTTTTTCACTGTGAGGGTGCCAGAGCACTGGAACAGGCAGGCCAGAGAGGTTGTGGAGTCTCCTTCTCTGGAGACATTCACAACCAATCTGGACACATTCCTGTGCGATCTAATCTAAGTGATCCTGCTCAGGCAAGGGGGGGTAGACTAGATGATCTTTCAAGCTCTCTTCCAACTCCTAACATTCTGTGATTCTGTGATAACATCACTTGCAGTTGACAGTCTTGATATAGTGTAAGCAGTAAGTTTTATAAGCCAAGCAAGTTCTTGCATAAGTACACATTTGAGAAAAACAGGTTAGTGAGAAGGTACAAATTATTGGCACGTATTGCCAAATGGATTTGCTGGAATAGGCTCTGCTACAGTATGAAACTTAAAAAAAACAAACAAACAAAAAACAAAAACAAAAACAAAAACCAACCCATATAGCCAAACACACCCCAGCCCCACAACTTTCCCTTATCAGTGCGTGCAGCAGTTTTCAGGGACTAGGGTGGGGCTTTTTCGGGTGTAAAGTTTACTTCCTCCACTGGTAACGACATATGTCTTCAAGAATGTTTATGCTAACAAGCACTTTTATTTCTAGATCTTTTAGTTCAGAAGTTCCAGCTATGTAGGTTTTGGTGTCTACTCCAGTACCCCCACACCCCAAACAGAACTCCCTGTTACGGCACATTTCAGCCCTTGAGAGCTGACACTGAGCGCAGGGGAGGAGTTTTCAACCTGACTAACACTGGGCCACAGGACTGGCTCCTCTAAGATAAGGAAAAAAGTGGTTTGCTGTCCCAGAAAATTGGGAATGTTTGTCTACTACCAAACCAATGACAAAGCAACAGAAGGCTGTCACACGGACCTTATGTCTTCTAGGCAGAGTTTCACGTAGCATCTACTAAAGCACTAACACTAACCCAACTACATGTCAGAAAGGGCAAATAAACAACCCCATCTGCTTCAGCCTTCAGCTTTTGCTAGCACTCCAGTGTTTTGTTCACTGATAATCACTTTTACATAGGAAGCAAGCAGTGAGAAGCATCTTTATTACAAAAATTAAACATCCAAATTCAGAGCATGAGAATCTTGGTTTTATTTTTCATTGAGGCGAGTATTTGTCATTTGCTACTTCACTGGAAGTGAAGGTAACTGAACTTCACTGATCCCTTCAGGGTAAAGTCATACCCTGTAGAAATTTGTTCACCAGCCACGGAAAAGTTTACAAAGTTACTAAAATAACTTCACACAAACAAGTTAATCTTTTCGTATCAGCATATTCTTATCAAAACACTTGGTCAATGATTTAATTTACCTTTATAAAAAGCAAGGAATCCAATCTGGCACACAGCCTTTGACTGCAGTTATCCACTCAATTTAACTGTTCAGTTACAATATATTCACCTCTGCAGCAAGTCGCAACTAATGCAAGTGTTATGATGTACACCTGCACCCCACCTAATATCAAGCTATATACAGTATATATGCAGCTAGGCAACAACATGCTTATATTTACAGATTTTATACAACATCCCTGTGCACAAGTGCAAATTGTGACTACAGAAATTTAAAAATAATCATTAATTTAACGGTTACAAATCCTTTTTAATTATTAAATATTTAAAACTGAACCCCATGGAAAAGGAGATCTAGAAAAATTCGCCCATGTCTGCTCTTTTATCACGACATTTACTTCTAGCCTTTGTCCGAGCCTTGAATGCTGCAGAGTTGCATAAGTGCTACAAAATAAGAAAAAAGAAATTAATCACAGATGTCCAAAAGGCCCGTTATTCCTTCAGACATTTGTTAAGAAACAGTTGAGAATACTTTTGTATTTATTTTTGAAGTCAACTGGTAGGCCTTCTGAAATTGATCACATACTGTCTGCACACCAAAGGCTGACTCGCTTTTATATACGCATCTAAAGGAAACTTGGACTGTATAAAGAAAGGCTGAGCTCTGAGCAATTCTGTAAGCTGAGGCTAGAACATCACACATGCTCCACGGATTTAGCAGCACCTATTCCACAGACTACTCATAGGTGGGATGAGTACACTAACAACCAAGGGCACAAAGTCATCATCTGAGCATGTCCGTTTCACCGTGGAGAGTTTGGCATACTGTTGTCACACAGACATAGTTCCTATCATTACCTCTACTTCCCCACCCCAAAACCTCTCCTAAGAGTTCCACGTGTACGGAGCATGAATCTGCAACCAAGTCAGCCTTCAGACCCTTGGGGAGAAAAGTAGTAGCAGAGACAAGCCCAGAGGAAAAATCTGAGCTCAAAGCCACATGCAAGCAAGGTTTGTTTTCATTCTAGATAATCTGGGGGGCTGCTAGAACTGAAGTCACAACTGTAAAATGACAGTTTCTAAAGTGCTGTACTTGGAATAGCATTTAATTCAGGAGAAATGTATTAGAGTGTGCAAAGAAAAAGGAAATACACTGAGGTACAATAACCTACCCTTTCAAAGCGGGATATCTTCATTGTTTTAAGAGTTGCAGCGTCTAGCATTACTGGTGGACCAAGCTCAAACACATTCCGAAGAAAGTCATTTGACTAAACAAGAAACACATCAGATGATAATCAGAGGAAAAACTGAGCAACTTCCCTAGATGCCTACTGTTAACATCACGTATTCCAGTAAGAAACAAAAGCAATCTGACAGAAACCTGTGCAGCTTTTGCAAGCCAAAGAATACTTCTTCCTTCCATCAGGGTAAGAACACAGCCCTCTTGAGAAGACAAAGTTAGAGAGCTACCCAACCCCACCATTTTTTACTTTTTTGTCCCAGCAAGTGAGACACTGTTGCATTACATCCTCTACACAAGACTGACAGCTAGACACAGATTCGTATGGTTTTACAACTCACCAATTTTAAAATACCTGGCTGTAAAAGTAGTATTTGAAAAATCAGAAAAAGTCAATACATGCCTGGGCTCCCTCAGCCACGCAAAAATGCAGCTGACACCAGACTGAAGATTTTAAGGCCATGATTATCACAGCAATTTGAGAGCAAGCACTCCTAAGCTAGAGTTCCTGCCGCCGCCATCTATCTGAACAGACAACTAGTGAACACACAGTTCCTAGAAGAGAGATAAGGACTTATCCCTTCACTTCTGGAACACTGTCATCACTGCACTGCAAGTTTTGTTAATTATTTTTTACTAAAGTTTTGCATTCCTTTTTACAGGCTTCAAGAGCCTGGTGGTGGCATCTAGCTTTGTAGCAGCCAGATGACTACCATACTCTGTTGAAAGACAGCATAAAGACTGAGGAAAAAAATATTCAGCCTCAATCTCTTACTTCTTAGAGCTGCTCAGAAGCAGTTCACCCAGATAGTTCTAGTTCACTGCAGCTTATTTTGTAAGGAATGTCTTTTAATGCTTCCAGTGCAAAGCCCATCATTTCACTAAGTGAGAACAACATGATTTTGTAATTTGTACTGGGTTACTGCAAAGAAGCCAGACAGGGACCAGTCTGAGCATGTGATCAAACAGCAGCTCACCTGCAAATGATATTGCATCCCTGAGCCCAGAATCTCCTTGAAGGTATCGTAAGTTTGTTTTTTCACCCAGCAGTCAATGTACATGCGCTCGGGTCCAAACTTCACCATCTCTGTAGGGAAGTCACGCTCCTATCCAAAGTTAAAGGAAACAACACATGTAATTTTAATATATACAATTACTACTACAAAAGACTTTTTAAATCTTAATGAATTTATTTTCATTAATAAATATGGTGCACCACAACCTTCCAGTAATATAATATGCAAATAGTAAAGATTGTTCATAAACTGACACACACCTGAAGTTAAATCCCACCCAGCGCTTGAGGTTGACATTTTTCAAGTCAGAAAGCCTTTCATAAAAGGACAATTCACTTCCATCTTTACAATTACTTTAAGAATTGGACTTGTCTCCAGAAAAACAGTTCTGAGCGCAGGAGTCACCTTCAGTCAGTTCCTAAGCCTCATTTAGTCCCCACCTTTCAAGTCCAGTGAGCTACACTTGTAACAAATGGAATGTCAGAGTGATAGTGACTCAGATTCTTCTACGGGCACAATCTCAAAGGTGACTTCACTTCAAAGCCTTCTTACCTCCCAAGGTGTTGAATTATTCTGAATGTCAACTAACACTTAAGTTTGTCTTACACATATAGCAATGTAGAGAAGTTAATTATCTGACAATCTGACAATTTAAAAAATCTAGTTGTAAATGTGTAAAATAACAAATAATCCAATAAAGTGACAGAAGTCTGACATTTTTCCTAGAACCTTTACTTACAAGTTATGTCACTATAAACAAATATTTTTAGGGTCCTGCTTGTGTATTTTCTCTTAGCTTGGGTATGGAAAACCAGATTACAGCACAACAAACAGGACAACTCCCCTCCTCCACTGCCAAACACTGCTTCGGCTGCCAACAAGAGGTGTCATTTTGAAACTTACTAGTAATTTGCTTTTTGCTTATTGTGTACAGCAGTTCCAGAGATTTTAAAAGAAACCTTTTCACAGAATTCAGGACATTAACTTTGATATTTTTATGAAGTTTTGTAACTTGAGAAAATAAATCTGCTCATGGTATAGTATTAAAAGGATTTAGTACTTACAATGCACCATTTACCTTTCTTTAAATAACACTATTCAATGTGGAAGTCAAGTTTGGAGCAAAATAAACAAAGTATGACTTTGGACTACATTCCTAAAAAAGTAGCTCTATCTTGTTTAAGTCATCAGAATTGGAAATCTCATTTTAAAATAAATTTTCCTGTCACTTTCACCGAAACAGTAATTCTATTTCATAATAAACCCACTTTCATTAAGGTGTACACCACACAGTCAAAATCCAGACATCCAAAGTAAACAAAAATAATCACCTCAACAGCTCGCAGGACATCTCTGAAGACAGATCGCTGCTTTCTTTTATCTACCTTGGCTCGGTGCTTGTTTCCATCTGTAGCCAGAGCTCTTAGTTTCTCTGTTAGAAGATCCATATCTTCATAAAAGAAATCCTGCCAAAACAAATCAGTAATTTTCTGGCCTTAGTATCTTTCCCTGAAAACAAATCTCTATACTTGGGCATCTAGAGCTCTACAACTTGTTAAAAATTTAGTTATTTAAACGAGGCAGAGATGGCACTAAATTTCTGCAGTTCCATTTGCAGCATTTAAACCTGTAAGAATGAAGTCTCAGCACCCAGTTAACCAAGGAAGACACTATCAAACTCTATTCTGGTACTCAGAACTACATAGAACCATAGATCGCTTGGATTTTAAGAGACCTTTAAGATCATCGAGTCCAACCACAGCCTAACCCTGCCTAGTCCACGTTAGACCATATCCTTCAGCACATCATCTATTTGCCTTTTAAATACCTCCAGGGAGGAATGAATTAAACGGTACGGCTCCTCTGTGTGTATATATCTATCAATCTGTTCTGCTCCACAGTTCCAAGGGACTGCCTGCCTACCTGATCTGCTGAACCTGGCTGCTGCTCCTGACAAGCAGAGGGCACTTTCAGGTTATCAGCACAGAATCCACACTGCCAGAGATGGATGACGAGACACCATTAGATTGACAGGACGAAATATTTAGTCGCAACTCTCGTATAGGGTGGAAAATTAGATAGCAGTTGTGTTAAAGAAAATGCTTAACAGATGATACACTCCAAATAAACTTTAATGTGTAACTGTTTAACAGGAAGCACCTTCTCTCTAACTCAATAGAGTTATCTTTTCACTTTGGACTGTGTTCCAGCAAATCACAGCAAGCCTGATTGAGCTAGAAGCAGCTCAGACAGCTCTCCAAAACTGCCATGGATAAAGTTTCCTTCAACGCTGTCAAGAAAACAGTTCAGAAACTAATCAGGCATAGTGAAGAATGTACAGGCATGTTAGCTGTGTATGAGGTAACACACAGAAGCTTGCACCTCAAACTCAAAAGCAAACCCCAAGAAAGCTCACCAGAGGTAGCCATACTGGTACCTGTGCACAAATTGTGCAAAAACTTTTCAACTCCTCCTCCCTTAAACTGACTGACTTGTCTTGAACTGACTAAAATAGTCACAAATGCTGTGAAACCATCGTGCAATTCAAGTTCTTCTCAAGGCACTAAGTAAGGGTAATGAAAAAAACAATACTGAATGTGTCAACACAACATCTACTGACTAAAGGACAGATCTTTAGCTGTGAGAGCAGAACTGTGCAGGATGGAAATCACTGCAACTCAGCTGCAGAAAACTAAGTATCTAACAAGTGTTCCCACTGTAGCAAATTATACTGGCTTATCCTGGCATCTTTCTAGGGATTTTTTTTAAAGCTGGTGGTGTTTAGATTTTAAACCTTGTGCACTGCATTTCCAGTTGCTCTTAAGCACTGTTTAATATGTTTTGTTATACTGGTTCTGTTTTGTAATATGGAAATTAGTATTAAAATGACAGGTAAATTGCTGTGAATCATTGCTATGTCCAATTAGTTTGAGGCAGACTTGCTACAAAGAACACAACCCAGATGAATTATCCACCACTTGTTGAGATCCAGGGTGCTATGAAACACAGGTCAAATAATTTGTCTCGTCATCATCCCAATGCAAGAAACTTAACTGCTGATGTCTACTTACAGCATCTGTTTCGCGTGCTAGTTCAAACAGAAGGGCTAGTGTTTCTCCAGCAGCTATTCTCATGTTGAGATCATCACACGACAGCAGACTTGGAAGTTTATGCAAGTGCCTAAACAGTAAGTCAGATTTTGTTAAGATGTAAATAATGTTGATGCTGCTTCATGGTGTATAAAGTCATTACAAGTTTTGTTCTCCAAGAAAAGAGACTCACATTTCAATTTTCTTCTTCACTTCATTCATTGGACAAATGGTCAACAACAGTGTCCATGCTAAGAGAGAACTGATGTGAAGAACAGTATTATGGGTATTACTCGATACACCATTAGTGTCTCTATCCCGCTGATAGGCCTTTGTGAAGATGTTTTCCAGGCACTCCATAGTAGAGTACAGTTCCTGAACAGAGGGAAAAAAGGTTATGAAAGTAACTTAGAATTCATGCATTTTCATATCATCATTAAAAGGAAGAAAAAATATTTATCCTCACCGTAATGTCATCAGTGACAATGAAACAGCAAATCCCTAAGCAGGTTGCACACTAGACATAAAAGAAAAAAGAGTCAATATTCAATGTTAATGTTACTGTTGACAAAACTTTCAAACTTTTGAAATTGAACACCTGGAGGAATGGACACTTGAAATTAAGGCCTTAGCAGAGTGTAAGTTGTCAACATTGTTTAATTCAGCTACTTTGTTCCTGTATCCACTCAGGATGATTTTACAAGATATACTACAGACAAGCCTTCACTTTTCATGCTGTATTACTTAAATACAGCTTACAAACCCTTTCCAGAAAGCTATATGGAGCATTCCTTTCACACAGTTACTTTAAATCCTACCAGGATTCACCAGCAGAAGCTATGCTGACAGACAGTAATGAACATAGGACACTTATTCACAGCTGAGGGAAATATTTTCCCCCTCTGCCCACTATAGAAATTAAACTGTATGAAAACTCCAGAACTGAAAATCTTTTCTGCCAACTTTCTCTCCACAGTCCTACACACCCCTTCCCTATCCCTTACTCAACTCTGTCTTCTTTTACAAAGAAAAAAACTGTTTGAAAATTCTGTTCACATTCCCCACACAGGACCGTAAACAACACTATAACCAAAAGGCTGAGAATTTGGAATTATTTTTTTTATAGGTTTTAAATATCAGTCCTCAGAACTGCAGTAAGGAGACTGCAACATAAGCGAATTCAGACACAGACAAACTACTCAAACAGCTTTTTAGCAGAGTTTCTAGGCTGAGTAAGAGAGTATCATTCAACTTTCAGGTAGAACTTTTGAAGCCAGTGAAAATTGCTATGCATCATTTAGAGCACATATCAACATTCTGAGTTTACACTGGTGAAGTAACTTTTACTTCTGGATTACACAACAGAGAGCTAGTCAGAAACTGCCCTCTGTCCCTGCCTAGCAAACAAACATTTTATACTCACAGCCTGTCTGGCCTGGATACTGGCTGTTCCATCAGAAACAATTTTCTTCAGAACTGGACCAAGGGTCTTAAAAATATCTTCACTTTCAATTCCTGACCCCATCTGCACACACAGAAGACATGCCAGTCCGGCAGCTGAGCACTGTTCGTCGCTCTTACCTGCAGATTAACATACTATGATGAGTAACCACCTTATGCATTGCTACTTTCCTTTACAGATAATAGTTTGAATCATTGCAAGTGGTAATTCAGGAACTAATAGAAGATAGCTTTAGTTGATTTTCTAAATCCATGAAAATAAGACATCTAAATTTCAAAAAAGGAATGCCGTTAAGGTAACTAAATTTTTAAGCATGCTATAAAGTACTAAAGAGCCTCAGTCTTATTTCTTTTTAAACAATGGGCTATTTCATAAAGATTGTTGCTTTCTAACAGCAAGCATGTTAATTACCTTTCTTTATGCAGCGTTCAATGCTATCAGTTAGTGTCATTCTCCTCTCCATGATAAATTCATAGAGTATTTTAGAAGAAAAAGCACTTTTCAGACTTTCAAGAGCTGCTTGTCTTGTCTTTGCACTGTTAGAAGAGAGAAGGAAGAATTCTTGAAATCAGCAATTAGAACTCAGCCTTTCTTTTCACTTTAGTTTGTGTTTGTCTTTGCCCAACAGAAGAGTAACCCTCAGAAGTACCATTACGTTAGTGAACTGCTTCCTTCCTTCCTCCAGGACAGGGAAACTTATGTTGAAGGTACAGTTCACAATAGTACACCAAGCTAGATAGTCACTCTACTTCAGGCTACTAGGAAAAGAAAGCCCGATTCTCTTATCAAAAACATGATGGAAGGAGAAAAGCCTTTTCAAATCCAGAGGAAAATGAGCCCTCCCCAGCATGATGTAACTGTAGTTTCAGTAAGCATATTAAAAAGTTTGATGCATATTTCCCTTAGTGTATCAGAGGAAGCAAGTAAACTACGTATAAATGCATTTCTTCAAAGCGTACTGTACCTCTTATCCAATGTAAGATCAATAAATCCCTTCAATTTGTATTCTAAGTCTTCTTGAGTGGCTTCTTCATCAACTTCAGGCCCTAATCCAGAGGAAAGAATTTAGTCCTACTGATACACATTTTATTAGCAGACACAGCAGTATCCAACATTTAATATTTTTTAGTACTGACAAGAAAAGTTTAGCATAAACAACAGCTAGAGATAATTGTTCAGTATTACAGCAACAGAATGGCATGAAGCCTACTACAAACTCTACCTTAAAAATATTTTTATAAAAATTGATCTATTAATAAATCTGTACTTGTTCTATGCCTGTTTCTTACCTGTCCCAAGAATCAAAGGGGTTCTTACATAAATTTGCTACAACTGATGTCCATCAGCTAATCCTGTCAGCAACACATTTTCATCCAGCCCACTACATCTACCCCTGGAATACAGCGGGGTGTTCACAGCTGATGCAGTGAGTAGTGTCTAAGCAGCCTGTCCTCTCTGGCATCACTTCAGATTCCTCTGCAAGGAGGAAAAGTAGCAAGTAGGCTCTTTGCCTTATGCCCTATAGCAGACTTTTGGGTCCCCTCCTCCCAACAAAACAACATTAGAGCAGCCTGAGCTGCAGAGATGGTAAAGACAAAACACAAATTTAGTTCAAAAGAGGCAGAAGTTCTCAAACTCTTCTACGCTTTATATAAAGTGTACTATCTCACCTATGATACATGAAAATCAATGACTTATAACACACCTTAAAATTCTTATTGTCTCCAAAGGTTAGCATTGTGTAACTCTAATGTAAAGAAGCCTAACAGTTTCACAAGAGGCTCATGAAACCTGAAGTATACTCTTAACAAACAAAAGGATGGCCACTACATTAACAATCATACAGGATTTAACGGAGCATCATTATTTTATTACCACTACTTACAGTCTGGTACTTAAAGCTCTTAATTCAGCTCAGGTATTTTTTTTTAAAAACATAGATATAAATGAAAGAACATACCATCCTCAGTGAAGCTAGCAGGATCACTGAAGCCACTGCAGTGGCTCATAGTTTCAATTGAAGCATCTTCATCACTAAAAGGCTGCACATTTCTGGGCTGACCACCTTAAGGAAAGGTGAATACAACAGTTTGGTCATTCTTCATATAGAAAAAGATGATGTGAACACCAAAAGTAGAATTTAACCCTCCCAACACATTCACTATCCCTGAATAAGACAGAGAAACCATGTCACCTTCCTCTGATAGGACCTTAACTCACTCCTTAACTTTTTTGGCTCTGTTCTCACAGACTTTTTATGTACAGCAGGCAAGAGCCCACCAGTGGGCTGGCCATCACTAGTTGTCAAAGTAACAGTACAATTCCTAACTACTTTTAGGATCTTTCCACAATCAACTTTGAGTTAAGACAATGTCCTGTAACTGTGCTTTAATAGTTCTGTATTAATTTAACTGTCATGATGAGCTATCTAAAAATTGCCATACAATCTTTATTTTCCAAATTTAAGACTTCAAGCCAACATAAACTATACATTTAGACAAATGTACATTACCCAGTTCAATGATGGATTTGCGCGATTAAGTGTAGTATGTGCATTATCAGCAATGTTCAACCCTATTCTAATACTAAATTAGAAATACAATCCAGAACATCAAATGCTTCAACAGAGGGGAGAAAAACGTTTTCCCCTCTCAAGATCAAAAAGGCCTCAGTTCAGTAACTGGTCTTTTTGTACAATTTATTGTAAGTTAATTAAGAAGGCAGCCACACAGTGCCTGCCAGCTTCAGGCGGGCTTCCTGACTACCACAACCCCTCACAAAAAAATTTTATCTAGGCAAAATCATCCAAGTGCTTTCTAAAAGTTAAATTCACACTTCAGAAGTTTTGCAGCTGTTGGCTGTAAATAATCTACTTGTACCAGCGACCATAACCCCTGATGTTTCCTATAGTTACCGAGGATAAATATTAGCCAACGCACAGATCAAGAAACTTGGAAAATCAAGAGATCTGGCACGGCCACCCTTGCTTCTAGTGATGTCAAGCAGAGAAGTTCACTGGAAGAAGTGGCACGAATAACTGCCAGCCCTTCACAACTTGAAATAAAAGCGGCTGCAGAAAGACCCCGTGAATCGGTCACTTCCTAAAATATTTGACACTACAGGCTCTGCCCACAGCTGCGGTAGCCTGAAGAGAAACTTCTCACCGCCCCACAAAACCGCCACTCCGCCCAGCTCAGCACCTCGGTACACCTTCCGTATCTGCATAAAGACTGTTTACTTTGTAACGTCCTCTTTTACGCTAAGGGGTGTTTAAAAGATCCTGCGGCCTTCGGAGCACAACGCGCTGCCACACCAGC
>VXBZ01005982.1:653146-676635 GCA_013399135.1 Heliornis fulica
CCGGTCTTTTAAAACGGGCCGTAACGGCGGGTTCGTCGCTGGCAGTGGCAGCGGCTGTTTAGCTCGGTTCTGCCATAGGAAGTCTCGCCGGTGCAGGGACGTCTTTGGCACTGGGTGCAGTGTGCGGCTCAGGGAAATGCCGGAAGGGTTAGACAGTTTGCCAGAGGTTTAAAAATGGCTGGATGCAGGATAGAGAGATTCCTTCTTCGGTAAATACTGTCTTACACACACACAAGTGGATTTTATTTTCACAGAGTTCTCGATTATATCTTCCACTTTGGATACTTGTACTTCATACGGGTTTATTTTTAATCCGAGGTGTTTTCTTTCTGCTGGAGATGTGGAGTGTTGCTATCCACCAAACCCAGATTTTGTTTATCTACCTCAAAGACAGTATTTCTGAAATGCCACTGTTTGTCACTGGTGGGCCATAACAGTACTGCAGTATCTGAGGGAGGGAAAATGATTTTGCGGAACATGCTGATAAGTTACATAAAACGTAATAGCAATTACACGGTATCAGTTCCTCTGCACGCAAAATATATTTGCATGGACTTGCAGAAAGGTTTTAACTTTCATAACAGTTCTACATGAAGGCTGCAAGAAGGAAATAGGGTTTTGTGGCCTGTTTGTGCATGTTGGATGTTGGTAGTGACGAAAGTACCATTTCTAGAAAACGGTAGCTTAAAGTGGGCTTGGGTAGCGCCCTGTGTTTTGTATGGCTGTGCAGTGTCAGCCTCCTGGTGAGCAATCTCTTGGACATGGAAGAGTCACATTCTGAAAAGGTCCAGCAAGTTCTTTCAACATCCTATTGAAGAAGAGAGGAGAAAAAAACCCAACGAAAGCCAGCATATACTGTATGTTCACGGGACAGCACGAGTGTCTCAGAGGCACCAGTTTTTCTCCCTCAGAGAAAGAGTGAAGGATGGCCTTGCAGGTAAATAAGCGCAGGGCTTGCAATTAAATTTGGAAGGTGTAGCCGTGCCCTTGGGTACACAAGACTCATTAGAACGAGGGAGAAGTGCTGGGTAAGCTACACCACCTAAGAGCAGCCAAGCAAACTTGTATGGTGGAAGAATTTGAGAAGCAAGATGCCAGTACCACTGTGGTGAGGTCAGCCATGTCCTAACAATTTCCTGTGTACTGGCCCTTTTAATACATAAATCAAGAGGCACAGGCTGGCTGGCATAGACTTAGCCGAAATAGTCATAGAACCACAGAATATTAGGAGCTGGAAGAGACCTTGAAAGACTATCCAGTCCAACCCCCCTACCTGAGCAGGATCATCTAGAGCAGATCACACAGGAACGTGTCCAGATTGGTCTTGAATGTCTCCAAAGAAGGAAACTCCACAACCTCTCTGTGAAGCCTGTTCCAGTAATCCGTCACCCTCACAGTGAAAAAGTTCCTCCTATATTAAGATGGAACTTTCTATGTTCCAGTTTGGAACCATTTCCCCTTGTCCTATCACTGGCCATCACTGAGAAGACCCTGGCTCCATCCTCCTGACACTCACCCTTTATATATTTATAAATGTTAATAGTCGTCATCATGCTGGTAGCCCCGTCTCACAACAGTGTTGTGTGAGCTGCTGGTGAGGATGAGGTTTAATGCTGAACTCCTTGTAGGTGTGACTGAGTTTGAACAATGTGCAGAACTGTGTGTACATGTTGTAGTCCAGGTGTCCTGTAGCAGGCAGGCACAGCAGCAGTATTACCTCATGCTGGAATTGGAAGAGTGAAGTTTCATTGTATGTTTGAAGATGGGCTCACCAGGACAGGTTGGAGGCAAAGCTCTGGAGAGTGAGAGGAGAGGGTGTTGCAGCTGAAGTGGGAAAAGCAACTACTAAAGTATACAGAGCTGTTACCAGATTCAGGCAGCCAATATAAATTACAAAAGGTGGAAAAACCAAAAAACTTCTTAGGATATATAACCACTTCAAATTTTACTTCTGCAATGCGCTGTCTCCAGGCCACTGGCATTCCCCAATTATCTGACCAACAGTTCAGCGAGAGCTCACAGAGGGGTTGCATATCACCGTTTAGTTTTGCTGTTTGTCTGTGACAGAACAGACTCTTTGTCTCAATTGCTGACTTGTGGCCCACTATCCTGATTTACCCTATTGGCAGGAACACACGGCACCAGTAGGCTGGCTCAAGACTACTTTCTAACAAAAACCTTTAGGCTAAAAGGAGAGCTGTGTGGTGTCAGAAATCTGTCTTTCTCTAGTCTGGCTTGTGCTGGAGCTACTGATAGCGCAAGTGTCATAGTCCCACTGTGATACCAGCAGTAGATGAGAGGTGGCATCCTTTGGACAAACTTGTTTCATCAAGCATCAAGCTCAGCTGGGAGTGGAAGGTGACAGGAAGGTGACATGGCAGTGGTTCACTACCAAGCAGGAGCAGTCCCACAGCACCCAAGGAAGAGCAGAAAAGCAGGTCTGGTGGTGGTTATGAGTTTCAGCTAAGAGTATGGATTGCAAGTGACAATCCAAGTGACTGTAGTGACAAGGACCTCTGAGGTCAGGGCAGAAAGTTAAGCCAGAAAGTCAAGGTCAGAATCTGGTTCAGTGACAATAACCAGTCTGGTCATCATTAGACAAACCTGCAGTGACAGGGAGGATCTGAAAACAACCCAGGCGGTCAGAGTCTGGACAGGCGCATATACCAGGCACTGATGTGCCTGTAGTGTAGCTCAGGCAAGGACCAAGGGAGAGTCCTTCAGTGTAGGCACAGCCCCTGCATAAAAGTAAGCAGCTCTTTCTCACAGTCTGATCCAAGGTCATCTGGCTGCACCATGGCAGAGCTGTCTTCCAGTATGGACAGCTTAATGCTGACAAAGGCCTCAGGAAGAGGTCTAATGAAGTACTTCAGCCCCGTTGAAGGACATACGTATGTGACTGAGTCAGAATATGTGGCTTGGTAAATATTGGTATGCCAAAGTTTTAAAGACATGTAAACAATCATCATTTTATGAATGATTGGAGGCATGGCCAGATGCACTCTATTTACATCATTAAATGCTGTAAAGAAGTCAGAAATTAGAGAATCTCTCGTGGTTTTGCATGGCAAGGTTCTGATGGGGGGAGGGGGCGCTGCAGGGGTGACTTTGGCAAGAAGCAGCTAGAAGCTTTTCCAAGGTCTGACAGAGTAAATACCAGCTGGGCTCAAGGACGGACTCTGCCACTGACAAGGCCGAGCCCAGCAGCGATGGTCATAGCACCTCTGTGAATCACATTTAAGAGAGAAAAAAAGCAAGAGGCTGCAAAATCACATGGATCTTTGATTCATATGGGTATGTTTTCCACTTTTGACACAACGCTTCTGCTATCTTTGCAGACAAAGTCCTTTGGGTTTCCTTTTTTTCTCTCTGCCATTCCTTAGAATACAACTCTCTTCAGACATAGAAGAGAATCCCAAGCTTGTGCTGGTCACCTTGTATTGCACAGTTGACTTTCTCACAATCATAAAAGATCTCAGAACCCAGAAAAGAGTGCAAAGCTGGCAGATGGGCTGTGCTAAGTAGTCCTTTGATGAATTCTCCAAAATGCCTGTGTTTCTAGTTACCTACAAAGACTAACAGGCCTTCAGAGTTCGAACCCGTTGGCGTCATGGCCCTCACTCTGGAACACTTAATGCTCCAAATGCTGTCAACATCGATGTATAACCTCACTGCCCGAAATAAATCTGCCCATAACAAATTACAGCCACAGCCCTCCTCCATTCTGTGTGCACTTCCTACAGTGGTATACTTGGTTGGGACTTACTCAACTCTGTAGGCAAAGGCAACTCATTCCTTTCCTTCACATAGGCCTGGGGCACCTGGTCTTGTATCTGGGGAGAAAGACTTGAAAAGAAAGCTCGTGTCAGGTCTTCACTGGGGAAATGCTCAGATGGACACATGTAGGTGTACTTGCAAGATTTATCTGATTGGTTCTTACAGAATGATTAATGACATTTCTGAGATAGTGTTTGCAAGTGACATGAATTTTTAATGGACAATAGTAAGATATGAATGTCAAATAAAAATATAGAGAAGGAAAGCCAAGAGCTGCAGCTTTTTTTTTTCCCCTTTGAATGCTGGAACATGTATTGGAGGGCTAAACAGTTCCCGTTATAATATTTCAGGGGTATTACATTTCAGCAAAAGTTGTACAGCATCCAGGTTGGAGGTTCTTTCCATTTTCTTACATCATTTACCTCCTGTCTTCTAATTTATGTTTTGAAATCCTGACCAGTTGGGGTGCAAGTACATCCAAGAATGCCAAGTCCAGAATAAAATGAAATATCATGGCAGGCTCACTGTTGGAGTCACTGTTATTAGAATCTGAGGGAGTTCTGGCATTAGCTGGAGGAGTAACTTAAGACACCAAGGGAAGCTCCTGATGTCTACAGTGGGCTGAAGCTGTAAGGTGATTCAAAAGCAGCCCATACTGTTTTCCCCTAATTTTGGCAGCTCTGTGTATATGGATGTGCAGAAGACATTATGAAGGGAAAAGAAAGCCATCAGAAAAGAAGTTCAATTATTTGTGGTGAGTGGATGGGTTTAGCAAGCCTGCCTGCTGAGACAGAGGAGGCACGGCCGTGCGAATCAGCTAAGTGGTTAATGGTCTCAGATACCATCTCCTCCTGGCCCCGGTGATATTTATATTGTATTTACAGTGCTGGAGGCATATACTGCACAGTGCATAAAAAGAAAGATGCCTTGTGTTCTTTCAAATTTACAATCCCATTTAAATGAACAATTTCTGCAGCACAATGTACGTGGACTTTATCAAATACTGTATATTTTATGCAGCTGAGACATCCGCAGTCACGTCCTGCCATGACTTTACACAGCAGGGAGGTTCAGCGGCATTCCTGCTCCAGATATTTTGGCTGATTTTCTCCACATTATGCTGATACTTACCTCATTTTCTTCAGGCAGATCCTTTACTCCATATTTATGACTTCATCATGCCAAACTTTCTTGGACCTCAGTAAGAATTTTTCCTGGTAAGTCATGAAGCAGCAATGCATACTTAAGTTCTCTGGTACATATGCCATCATTAATTTCATGTCTAAATTTGGCTGCCTGCACTTCAACTGTCACTGTCAATAGCAACTGACCACAAACATTGCCCCTAATAATAACAGCATTACTGAGTGACTGTGCCCCCATGGAAAAAGAAAGGCTCTTTGTCAAACGTAAAGCCCTTGCAAACATTTTGCAATAGCTAATAAGATTTTGCTAGAATAAGGGTGAATAAAATTTTTAACAAAAAAAATGTATGGGAGTCTAGATTTTTTCTCTATTGTTTCTTGTGGGGCTTCAGTGAACAAGCAACTTTGAGTAATGGACGTCAGTGCTGTTGTAAAAGCAGCTATGCTGTGCCTCTTAAGGCCTTACTTGTTGTCAGTTTGTGTCTTGCTTCACTTGGCTCTCTGCCTGTTTTGCAAAATTTTGGGTTTCATAACATCAACCACGGAGTTGATGTTATATATTGCTGAGGAAAATCAGCGATTTTCTGCTGTTATGAAGCAATGTATTATTTTTAATGGGTTGGGGTGGGTTTTATTTTAGATCCAGGTTCTGGTTTAAGCCTAATATTCTCAATTACTTCTATCCCCCTACAAATTAATTTCAAAATATTAGGGTTGGATAGAATTAGAGGACCGTGACATAGCCTTTCCCCTAGCATGTGAAACAATAATCAGAAGTACACATCTTGTTCCCCTCAGTAAACACGTTTCTATTGCATTATAATGCTGCTGACCCAACTGGTTAGCCAATATTCAGTGTAATCTGTAGGTGAATCAGTTATTTCTCTGTTTCTGCCCCATTGTTTTTGGGCAATGTGTATAGAGGCTCATTCCACTACAAATTATGAAAGGTTAAATAACACTAGACAACAATCCAAATCTCATTTCTGCCATTGCTTTAGACAAACCCCATCCATGCTCACACTTCCATGTCCTTTTCTAGCTGTTTGCCAGGTGCTTGGCTGTGCTCTGCCCCCTCATTTGCCAACACATAGCTGCAATCGATAGTCTGTGTTTGCATTCAGCTGGGACAATTCTAACTGCATGCCCCAAGCACTTCAGGTCTCCACGTGGGGCTGGACCATGGACAAAGATTTTCAATGACTGGAACAGCCATGAAGTGGGAAGACACTCACTTGGCCTATCTTGTCACCTTGCATACCCTACTGCATATACCGCTCATGCCAGTGACAACTAGAAGCATGTTCGTAGCATTGGAAGCATGCCCTGGTCAGGCCTCACCTGGAGTCCTGTGTCCAGCTCTGGGCTCCCTGGTACAAAAAATACAGGGATCTCCTGGAGAGAGTCCAGTGGAGGCCACAAAGATGATGAATGGCCTGGAGCATCTCCCCTATGAAGAAAGGCTGAGTGAGCCAGGGCTGTTCAGCCTTGAGAAGAGAAGACTGAGAGGGGATCTCATCAATGTTTATAAATATTTGAAGTATGGGAGACAAGGGGAGATGGACAACCTCTTTTCAGTGGCCTGTGGGGACAGGAGAAGGTGCAATGGTCACAAGTTGGACCACAGGAAGTTCCGCACCAATGTGAGAAAAAACTTCTTCACGTTGAGGGTGACAGAGCACCGGAACAGGCTGTCAGTGGGGCTGTAGAATCTCCTTCTTTGGAGATATTCAAGACCCACCTGGACACCTCCCTATGCGACCTGCTCTAGGGAACCTGCTTTGGCAGGTGGGTTGGACTCGATGATCTCTGGGGGTCCCTTCTAACCCCTAGAATTCTGTGATTTCTTTTCCTTCTGAGCAGCACCTTGCCATGTGCTTGCCCCTCACTTGCTGTGTGTTTGTCTTCCTCGACTTGAGTGGCACCAGCATTTTGCTCTGTTTGCTGGGATAGACAACATGGGGGTAGCTCAGATGCCCAGCACTGTAGCTGTGCTTTACAGTTTTCCTCTTGAGAAATTCTGCTCCCAGGAGATAGATTTTTCTGTTCTTCCCCTTGATGCAGATGAACAATGATAAGGCAGTAGCTCCTTCCATTAATTCTTCAGCAAAACATTCATTTTGCAGGATGTCCCTTTTGATGTAGATGTAAAGGATTAATACTATTTGTATTCAGTAATTAAAAAAAAACAAAACAAACCAAATCAAAAACAAAAACACAAAAACAAAAACAAAAACAAAAACAAAAAAACAAAAAAAAACAAAAACAAAAAACAATCCAGCACAGTGCAAAGAATCAGAAGGGGCCTTTTTGTATCTGCCAGTCCAAATGTCTGCTCTTCCAGGTATGTTCATCCCATAACCTCTTAAATGAACTTATTCAGCTGCAATTTAATTCTGAGTTTCTTATTCCCTATCTACACATGGAAGGCTGTTTCTAAACATCAGCCTTCTGTTTATCAGAGCAATTTATTAATACCCAGCATTTATCAGTTTGTCCTACTGATAAATATGACCTTCACCTCTTCTGTGGTGTTTACATTTCTGAGAGCAACTGGCTCCTTTCTCAGCCTTTGTTTTTGAGGGCACCATGTAAATTCCCTGGGGCAATATTCTTCCTGTGTAGCTTAAAGTATTTAAATAAAACATCTAATTAGCCAAGTCAGAACTTAGGTAGGCTGAATGACTGGAGATGCCCACCTCTTTCCATTGACTGCAAGAGTCCCTGGTGACTGTGCTCCTTATTTATATGTCTTTGTGAAGTACCTGAAGTACCTGGGCAGCATGAGTCTGGACTTTAATGCTGTTGGGTTTTATCTCCTGACCAGTCTTGAACTCTTTCTCTGCACTGGTTCACATGGAAATTTATTTTCCTTGAACATAGTTGACCAGTACTCCAGATGGGGTCTCACTACTGATATCAATAACCTTCCTGCTTTTCTGTCAATTCAAAATACCCTCTCTGAAATAGTTTGCCATAATTTTTACTTTTAACAGGCCTGAATTCTGTACTGTATTTCCTTTCTTCACATCATTTGCAGTTCATTAACTTCATAGTTAAGACCTGAAATTCATGTTAGTCCTGAAGTTCATGATCTTTCACCATGGGTTATTAAACTTAACTTTATTTCTGTCAGCCTATACCTCATGGTCAGTTTTTCCTAGGCAATATTTAAAACCTTCTTTACAAAGACATCACCTCTCACTTTACATGACAATTTCAAAATTCATTAACACCCCCTTCTTTCTGCTATCCCAGTCATTAGAGACAGTATTAGGCTGCTTGATCCCAAAATCGGGAAATTCCTGTCGGAAGTCCCCATGTTGTGAATAGTCACCCATTTGAGGTTTATGTATTTTCCTGGCTGCCCAAATAGGGAATGTCAAAAGTTGTCATTTCTTAATCATAAATTTGTTCTTTAAATGGAAGGAAATGTAACAATAAAGCTGTTATCACAGCTATCATGTAATTGCTGCCCTATTTCCATTTCGTCAGTGGAAACTGCTGCTTATTTGAAAGATGATTATTTGATTGCTGCTTGATTGCTGCTTATTTAAAAGGTGATTTCTCAATGTATATCACACTGGAGCTGCCAAAGCCTGAACTCCACAGTCTAAATAATATCAAGATTTCATACTTCTCTTTACACTGAAAATTGGAAATAGGAAGAGTGGGTCATTTTTGGAGCGGAAAGATTATTTCAGCTGCTGGCTTACAGAGTGAGCTGTAAGCTCACTGGGTACAGCTGGCTGGGTGAGCAAGAGGAGTGACAAGAAGTCATTTCCAATGAAGGGGTGTTGGTCTTTTTCTGGGGCATCAGTAGCTACATGGCTTTTACTCTGCCAAAGTCAAAGCAGGGAAATCCTAGGCTCCACACCTTGTACCGCCTCAGGATCAGAGTCCTGGCACATTCCAGGTAGTTCTGCAGTCCTGCTTTCCTCTTCATGCAGAATGACTCTGTTCTCCCTTCTCGTCTCAATTCACCATCTCCAACTCCCCACCGCCCCTACCATGCCAGGGCTTCTGCATCACCTGTATCTGGGTAAACGTGTCCTCCTTCAAGGGGTTCAGTGTCCCTCATTTCCTTTTCACTCACCACAGCCACATCCCTCACCCCAACCCTCCCCTTTTCCTTCACCAACTGAATCAAACTCTTTGGACTTACATGGAGAAGAGCTGACATTGTTGTGATGCTGGAAGACTTTATCAGCATATTTTCTGACAGGTGAGCAGTTCTAACCATGGATGGAAGTGCTGGACGTGCTAACTAGAGGGTTCAACCACCACTCTCTCATTGTCCTCAGTATCAGGCAGTTTCTCTCCAAGGATATCTGTAATATCCCTCTAATATGGTGGAAATAATTGAGTTCAAGGTTGTAAAATTACCCTATTACAGACAAACATAAACAAGCAGATATGGATATGAAGGGTTTTGTGATCCCTGGCTCCAACTCCCAAAGGTGAGGACTCACTCCTGGGTTCAAAACCTGCTTAAATGTTTCAGGCACTTATGAATAAAATTGAAAGAATCAAATTACTGGTAGTACGTACTCACCATTTGCTCCATAAGCAACTATATAGAGAGGTACTTTTTCACTGAGGGAAGAAATGCACATGCCTGGCAGGAATCTGCCCTCCCTGGCACAAGAAGAGTGTTTTCAGATGAAAATAGAGGAAAGAAGATATGAACAGAGCAGAAATGGGATGCAGCCCATACAGAAAACTCCTGCACAGTCCATGGAGTGCAGGGGCAATAATGTTTAGATTTTCCAGTTGCTGTCAAAGCTGGCCAAAAATAATGACTCATTCAAATATGCTTAAGAGCTGCACTTTGAAAATAAGAATCTGGGCAGACAGGTACTGGCATGGAAATGTACACAACAGTTTGTTTAAACAGTGTCTTTCACAACCAGCTACTCACTGACACGTGACAAGCCAGAATACTTTTGCCACGTCAGTAGCTTATGCTGCCTGTCCCATCTCTGTCACCTTTGCCTGGGTCTGTCTGTGCTCAGCAGCCCCATTGCATCCACCAGCTCAGCTGCAGCTCAACTCTCTTCTCCTCTCAAAGGTGTTTCAGCCCCAAGGATGCAGCAGTACAGGTGTTAGTATTGTTGAGGACCAACCCTTCCCATCCTTTCAAGGTTTTGCTATGCCATGAATGCATTTTTTTTCAGATTGTTTAAGAAAAGCCAATTTTTATCATGAGAACTGTTGTGTAAAACCCCCATGCCCAAAAGAAGCTGTTAGAAAACACACATATGCATGCAATTGGAAATGCATAATCATGTTCACTGAGGTCTGTGGGTAAGAACATGCTGTCTTCCTGATATTTGAGTATTCCCAGCAAAAGGACCTTAGGAATGAAAGAGGAAGAAGCTATAAAAAAAAAAAGGGGGGGGGGAAATATGTGGTCCTGCATCAGTTTCATATTGAGTGAATGTCTAAGGCTCCATATAGGAGATCTCTTTCCTGTAGCAGCTCACTTTCTCATATAAAGGAGAAAATCACTAAAAATACTGCTTCCTGGGCCCCCGTTGTGCACTGAGGAACATGGATGTGGCATCATTCAAACAGGTGGCATGTCTGCAGACTCAGGGAATCCCCTTCAGCCTCCATACCATCACCTCTGACAGCTGTCCCTGCAGGCACCAGCACGGGAAGGAATGCCCCTGCATCCCTGAGGGGGTTCAAAATGCCACATAAATACGCATCAGGATTGCAGCAGAGATGCAGTGGAAATATCCACGGTACTTCGTGAGCTGGCTGGCTGGAGGTGATAATCACAATGTGTAGAGCAGGTAGCATTCCTCTGCCTTGAGGTCAGCATCCCAAACCAGTCAGACTGATGCCGGCACCACACCACACCTTCCAGTAACATCATTAAAGGCCAAATCCTCATCTCCAAGAAGTCATCACCAAAGTCTTGTTCGATCCTTTATTACCTTTTTGGTAGCACCAGCCATCAGGCATCTTTGTGGGGATGGGGGCAGTCCAAAGCCAGCCTGGGACATCAGCCCACGTGGGGCTGGGAGTGAGGATCTATCCTGGTGAGAGGTCTCCTGACATCTGGCAGCTCTGCTCCTCTGGTCTCCTTGTTAATTCTTGTACAGTCTGGACAGAGAACAGTACAACAAGGCGATGATGGAAAAAGATTAGATGTTGTAAGGTACAATACAATGCAGTATTGTATCGTATAGGATGTGACTGCTGTGTTTATGAGAGCTCTAGGTCAGTCAAGCAACAAGGAAAAGGCAAGATAATTCTTTTGGGTTGTTTTCCATTTGTGTGGGGTTTGGTTTTGTTTGTATGGGGTATTTTTTTGTGCTGTGGATTTTTTCCAAAGATTCCACTATTAAATACAGAGAAAGCTCCATTTTGTCTAGTGACATGGGCGAGAGCCAATCGCTACTCCAGCTTGCATAATACATCTGCAACTAAATTCAGGCATTTCAGAGGGCATCTGATTTTTAAAGGAGGAGGCTCACAGTAAAGATCTCTGCTGCCACTTGAAAAGGCAGCCGGCAGCCAGTACCCAGCCTGCAGCAGGGAGAGGGATGTTGCTGCACAGGACCTCCACACTTCTGTGTGATACCACACAGCCACGTGCCCTTTTTTTGTACAAGCATTAAGAAAATATCCTTAGAAGACAGTTAAGACACCGTTTCACTCTTCCTGCATCACAAAATTTGTCTATTCATAATTGTACCCAGGACTATTCAAATCTCTTTCAATCTCTCTGGTCTATTTGTATGTTATATAAATGTGGCTGATGGAATGAGGCATATCCTGTAGACTAGCAAAATAGCATTCATGCTGCATGTAACATCCCCTCCATTTCTTACTTGAAAACATCTCAGGAGCAGTAGAATAACAACCTGAAAATGTAAATCTGGCTGCCTTTTGATGCAGCTGAGTAGCCAGAAATAAGGAAGAGAGACACATTTACATATTAGACTATTAGAGACCCAGGTAGGATGAATACTCACTGTAGCTTGTAATAACATTTTTGACACAGGTAGTAATAGGACATAATTACGTTTGAGGTGTTCAAGGGAAGGCGCTTCTTATGCAGACTAACCACCGGAACAATTAGAGGTGCAAAAGTCCATTCTGTGCTCACAGACACAGAGGATATTGAACTATGAACAAACCCAGAGGTTGTGATCTTCTGTTCTGCAAATTAAATAACCTCATAATTACAGGGTTTTGTGTAACAAAAGCAGGCTTCTTTTGATCTGCACTGCTTTTAGACCAAGTTGCTTTATATCAAAATAATCACTGACCTGGTTTGTGCAGGGAATATCTCTGAGAGGTATTAGTGAGATTTTCTTGCAATAGATCTCATTATACCTTGTGGGTTGTGGATCTTTAGTTTTCAGAAGGCAAATTTGCTCGGAAGTATCTACCACAATTGAAATGGCTTGTAGCTACAAACTCCATGTATCCCTTCTGGCAATATTAGCCTTTCTAACTCAAGAAAGCCCCATAAAACCTCATAGCATCATTTATTTCCAGTAGTCATGACTAATTTGTCATTGTGGAGAAGAGTACAGAGCAGGACAGATTTATTTTCATAAACACGATTTACTTTGTTATCATCTCATTAAAACAAGCAATTTGCTAAAGCTTTACATGTTACAGTCTTTTCTGTGAGGGTACATAGATGATGGAAGCAGATGTTTCTCCAGGCATGTGGGTCGGTGCAATCCCAAACATGGCTACAGGCTGCATAAAGGATGGATCGAGAGCAGTCCTGAGGAGAGGGACTTAAGGGTGCTTATGGACAACAAGCTCAACATATGCTGGCAGTGTGCACTAGCATCTCAGAAGGCTGACGGTGTCCTGTGCTGCACCAAGAACAGGAGTCAAGGGAGGTGATTCTGCCCCCTTTACTCTGCTGCTATGAGACCCCAATCTGGAGTAGTGTCCAGCTCTGGGGTCCTCAGTACAAGAAAGACACAGAGCTGTTGGAGCAAGTCCAGACTAGGACCACAAAGATGATCAGGGGCCTGGAGTTCCTCTCCTGTGAAGACAGGCTGATGGAGTTGGGCTTCTTCAGTATGGAGAAGAGAAAGCTGCAGGGAGACATAAATATGGCCTACAGGAAAGTGGGAGAGGGGCTGTTCATCAGTGTGTGTGTGTGATGCTGTGATTCTATGAGATGAGTTCCTGTTCATCCCCAAAGGCAACAAGACAACTTACATCTCCAAATTCAGCAATGAAACATGATGAGGAGCTGTGTTTTTGCCTAGCATTCAAGTTGACTTTTGGAAGTGTAAATAACCAGCAACCTTTGCCTCCTAACCTTCCTTGGGGACATGTGCCTGGGGTTGCGCCAGCTTTGCTGGAAGCTGTGGATATATAATGCCTTGGCCCTCAGCTTCTCCACTCCTTTGGTTCACAAACACAATCAGTACCACCAGTGGGGAAGCTCATTTCCTCCATGTGCTCTTTATTCTGGGCAATAAATAAATGAAACAAATAATATTCCAGGAGCAAAAGCTTGTGACTGATGGCACTTAATTAGAGTCTTGCATTTATCATGCATGACAAATCCTGGCTGTAACACAAGTGCCTGTGTCGATAAGTTTAGCAGCTGTATTGCCCTGAAGACTGGTCTGTGTTTAAAAGGGTAAATAAGGTTTTGGGTTTTTTTTTCCTCAGTGGCTGCTGACAAAGCTCATAACAGGTCCAATAATGCTTGTGTCCTGTGGGAAATATGTATGTTAATTTGCCTGTGTAAATACTCATTCCTCTTAAGGAAACGCTCTGCCTGGCTCTGCGTGTCCCTTCACATGTTGTGTAAAGCCAAATAAACAAACAGCTTACTCCCAGCTCCCATTCTTACTGAATCAGTGACACAAGTCAAGATCCAGCAGCCTCCAAACATCGTTCTGATCTTTGTGATTTCTCTGCAGAATCTACCCAGGCCTTGTCTACTCCAGAGTCAAATGCTTTCTTGTTGTGCTATGATAAACAAATTAATTAGGGATACTTTAGATTCTTTTGGTCATGGTAGCCCAGGAAAGTCATACCTTCCGATTGTTTTGTTTATCGACATCTCCATCCCTGACCTCTGAAACTGAGGCATCAGAAAAATGACCTTTGAATCCCAGGAAGGGAGCACATAGTTCCTTCCACTTCTTTTTGACCTCTTTTGATGTTTGCAGCTGTGAAGACTTCTGCTTTTGTAAGAATTTCCTTCTTCTTTACTGAAGCAATTTCTAAACGTTGGCTGGTGTCATCATATCACCGATTGCGGCTCAGCATGAAATGTGATTTATGAATGGAGGGTGCGAAAGGCGTTTCCATTGCTGCCATCTTCTGGTGCATTTAATGAACTCCACATAACTCCCTAACAAAGGCACATTACCCGCAAAGAGGGATTAAACAAACTAAAACAGCATATAAGTCTTCTGGAAGGCAGCTGTTAGATGCCAGAAAAGCATCTTAAAAGGTAATACATGCCTGAAGGACCATTGCCAGCTGAAAACTGAAATGCTCCCTGCCTTCCCCATCATAATGGCAATGTGACACCCGTGACGATATTAGAAAACATAAGGAAACAAGAGAAAAATGTATTTCTCTGTGTTTTAGAAGGCATTTGACATAGCGGCTCTGCAATCAATTTTATGGCTTTGCTGGAGTCGTTTCCCCGCTGTTTGCATGGCTCTTTCAGGGTGGCAGAAAAAGGGAAGAACACTTTGGGGTTAAAGCAGGTAAATGTGAAACAATGGAAATTATCCAGGGAAGGTCAAGGAGAGATGCAGGATTAGAAATTACTTTAATTTATTTATTTTTTTTAACTGATCTGCTGACAATGTCCCTATAATTACTATGCTTCCGTAGCTGTAGTAAATGAGAGAAAAAGGAATAAATTTCCTAGAGTTCACTAAAGGCAAAATAAATAATAAAAAAAAATTCAGCAACTTGAGCATAAATAAATAAATATCTTTAGAAGCTATTTTTGCTGCATTTCACAAGGCATTACAGAGCAAAAAATAACCTTTGTTCTGCTCTGCAGGGAGAGTAACTCCATGAGGTGCACAGCTGAACCCAGTGAGAATCCATCATACCAAGACAAAATACATTGAATTTCAGACCTTGTTTTGCTACAAACAGCACGGTATTGTGCCTGTAGTCTCACGAAATCCAGATTCTTTGGAGTTTTGTCATTGAGTTGGCTCACCCTTGAGCTCAAATTAACTTGTAACAATTTAAGGATCCAAGAAGTGGTCAGTATTTCCTGAAATCACACCTATCTGCTTCAACTGCACGCTTCACCAGTCCTCAGAAATTCATACTGCCATTGTTTTAGGGAACGATGGAGCGCTCGTTAGCTTTTTGATCTCTTCCACAGTCGCTACCCCATTTATCAACCAGCCAGCTGGCTGCACCCACTCCCTTCGGAGTCCCTTTCCCTGACTAAGCAGCGCTGCCATAAAACTGCATTGTACCCGCGTGCTCTGCCCTTCCTCCACAGATGTTACCAGATCAATGGGCATACACAGTCCCTCAGCAAAGCTAAAACCCTGCTCTGCCAAGTTCCTCTTGGCCAAGATACTTCCTGATGCTGAGGTTTGGCGTTGTTGGGGTTTGGGTTTTTTTTTTAGAGCTTGTGCCAACCATATACCTTTCCCACCCCAAGGACAGAATGTCTTTGGTTTACCCTGGCTGTCAGCTTGATCGTGTGGCATCCAGGTTTCTGGAGTTCAGCATGGTTTCCGTATGATCAGATTAAATTATTTGGGGATAATAAATGATTTGGCAGTGCACAGCACTCTCTGGAGTGTAGTCATTTACGCCTGACAAATATTTTGCATACAAAAATAAATACAAAGCCCAGAAATGTGAAACCTAACCTCAGGCAGAGCTATTTTTCTTATGTGGCGGAGTAAAGTAACAGTCTTGAATAAAAAGTTGTGTATGAACCCCCACCCCACACAGTGAACTAAGTAATTTTTACCTGTCATGCTCTATTTATTAATCCCACTGTCAAAAACTGGTGTGAAATACAACTGGCTCTTATGAAATCGCTCAAGAATAACCGTGATCGGAATTCGGACTCACTTCCTACATGACAACACTGCCATTCCAAATCAGCTATCCAGAGGTGCGCTGTGCTGTTCCTATGGCTTTCCTCCTTCGCATGTCACGTTAAGAAGGTGTGTAAAAGAAAAGGCACTAGCTCTCGTTAAGAGACAAGCTTGAAATTCTTAATGAGGAATTATCACAGGGAACGGGCAGGGTGAGCAGGACTGCGCGGCGACAGCCATGGTGGCAGGCAGGTGCCTGCTGGGATTCAAGGCTGCCTGCGGCAACGGCCGTCAGACTTATTGCTTTCTTGTCAAACGGGTGAGAATAGAAGTGCACAGGAGACAATATAAAATATTTATGGGTTCTGTGTCTTTTCATAACGGCTGCATGTGGCTGACATACCTGTGGGAAAACTGCCCTTATCTTTAGCAGAAGCAGATGCCTGGGAGCATTTGCCGGCAGATCGCAGCCTGAATGAAGCATTTTGGTGAGCTTTGTGTGTGCATGTGGGGCAGGAGGAGCGCTGGTGGCACACGTTTTCGGGTGTAGTGGCATTGCAGGTGGGGCTCAAAGCGCTTTCCAAAATGCTTCCGCTGCACTTAACGCTCTCCATCAGTCTTGTCATTGACACCAGGAGGGGAACAGGAGATTGAGACGCTTGCTGAACGATGGGCTCATCTTTCCTTGAAGGCATCTCTTACCAGTTGGGCAGATGATGACTTGCTCTCAACTCCATCATGCTTCTCCTTCACCTAAACCAGGGCTCTGGCTTGCTGAGCATTTCAGCCCGGTGGCTTTCCCATGTACACAGCTACGTCAGGTGCACAAGTGTTTTCCAAGAGGTTGTTCTCTGGACAGAATCTGGGTCATTTCACATATCTGTCCGCATCCTTCTACACACAGCTATCCTGCCCACCTCCTCCTGGCCAGATGTCCTCCACCTCCCTCTGTCCCCCCAGTTCCTTCAGCTGTACACCATGTTTCCACTAGTTCTTCGCTGTGACACTTCATCTCCCTCTCATGCCTCTATATTTTTGGCAGCTCAGGAGGCAACATATGCTCTGTTGGGTTCAGAGCTACGTGTGTGCTGCCCGATTGCCAGCATGCACATGCTGTTTGCCCAGCAGAGCGATGCCTCTCGCAGGGGAGGAGGGCTGAGCTACCCTTTCCTCTACTCCTTTGGGGCGCTCCTTGAGTATTCTCTGCTCTATCCATTTCACTGGCATTTTATGATTCTTGTAGGAGTTAAATAATTTTGAGACTTTTACTTCTCTGGCAGATTTGGTAAAAAATTAGCCTGGCAGCTTTAGGAGTCTTTGTGAGGTGGGGAGGCAGACAGGGGGACAGGCAGCCGCTGCAGTTGCACAACTCCAAATCCTCAGAAAAGGAGGTTAAAAATTAATTACATTGGAAAATGGATCTTAAGGACCTGCACTTACTACTGTCACTTTTTGTCTGCCTACCAGGTTTCTTCTTATCTTTCATCCCGAAATGAGATTGCAAGGTCTGTGGGGCAAGAAATGTATTTTTGCTCTCTGTATTCTCCATTACAGTAATAAAATGTAATAACAGACAGAAATACACAGGATTTCACTAGATTTCATTCTCCATGGCAATCACCTCTCACAAAATTGTTTGTAAAAGCCCCATTACATGGAGCTAGTGAACACAAACTTCAGTATGATTGAAGGTCCTGCAAGCTGCCCCTTGACCTCTTCCCCAGCTGCTCTTTCCTCTCCTTCCCCAAGACATTTTTTTTTTCCACTGTGACCTTCTGGCACTCAGTATGCCAGGTCTCCATCCCAAGTCAGTTGTCATGGAGATGTAGGCCAGCACTCCTGGGAGAGACTGTGCCTGTCTCAGCCATCCAAATGACAATTCCTGAACAAAACGGCACCCCCACAGAACGTGGTCGTCAGCAAGGTCTGCCTGCCACACCTGGACATCATGCAGGGAAACAAACTCTGATTTCCTCAAAACACCAGGGTTTGTCCAGATTTGCTTCAAATCTGCGAACTAATTATAGGAGGTCACCCACTGGCAGGCCAGACTGGAGTTACAATGATGTAATATAGGGCGGGAGGTTGTGTTCATCACGTGTACATAACATCTCTGGGGTG
This sequence comes from Heliornis fulica, assembly GCA_013399135.1. Lineage (NCBI taxonomy): Eukaryota > Metazoa > Chordata > Aves > Gruiformes > Heliornithidae > Heliornis > Heliornis fulica. Next base: position 671,229 of record VXBZ01005982.1, read on the forward strand.
GTATGAAGCAAGATGGAGTGATCAAAACCTCTCCATGACATTCCATGCCAAGGGCAGGGAGTGAAAGACATTGTAAAATAATGAATTGACTTAATATAGTTAAATTTTCTTCCTTGTTAGTTCGAACAGTAGGATAAGTGATTGATATTTGTGCATGTCACGAGGGGAGCAGAAAGACAGCAGTTAGCTCACACTGGAAGGACAGGCAATATTAAAGATCTAATCAAGATGAATAAATGAAAAATCCCTGAAAACAGATAGGAGCAAGCCTATTCTTGATGGTTTCAAATAGGGCAATATTTATCATCACTGTCCTGCAGGATACAGATCAAATTTGCCTGCCTCAGGTGGCTAGTCAAATGAAAACTAAATTTCTCTTGTCTTTTCAAGAAGGACTAGACGAGGACTATGATGCCAGATCACCATTTCCACTCATATTTTCCTGCCTTAAAGGTCTTGCCTGCTCCTTGCAGGTTAATCTGCTCCTCAAATCCACACAACTGTGGTTTGCCTCTGCCTGTCATCCAGCCTCCAGGCAATGGAGAATGTTTCTGAGGTTTAGTGCCTGCTAAGGCAGAAGCAAACCAGGGAGTTTCCCAGAAGCTGTGCTTCTGATTTTACCCACTTTGGATACCTGCTGTTACCCTTGTTTGAGTCAAATAAATGTGACATTTGGGAAAGGACAGAAATAGATGACAAGAAAGGGGACAAGGGCTGGGCCTCCTAACTGAATGGCGTTAACGGGCATTGGCCCTTGTTATCTCTTGCAACAGAGAGACTTTGAACTCCAGAGCTGCCCCGGGGTTTGCTGGAACCTCCTGAGGAAAGTCCCATCTTCAGTCCACATGACCCCAGCAGGGTGGTGATGCTCTGCGCTGAGCTACCCCTTCATGCTGGAGGACATAAAATCATACCTGGCTTTTAATGACGGTGTGGGGTGAGCCATCTGGCTCCTTGCCGACTCCAGAGAAGAGAGAATTCTTAAGGACCTTTCTAGGTAGGCTTCACTTTGAGAAGACAAACTGCCCCTGAGCAGGGTCATGTGCAGCAGGGGGGATGTGAAGGTAAGAGCTGTGAAAGGAAAGGGAAACACGCTTGGAAATGGTACTGGTTGTCCTTGGTGGGACATAGGAGTGACATCTGCTTTTGCTTTTCCTTTCTGCACCCAACTGGGAGGCCAGCTGGTGCCTGCTGGGTGCAGGCAGAAGGAGGAGGCTCCTGGAGTGACCCCTCAGGGTACTGACAGGGAGGAAGACTCAGTGTTTCTGTCACTTCGTAAACCTAGTGATCCAACAGACCATGCCCTTGGGGAGAGGAAGCTGTGTGGTACAGTGTAGGTTTTTATCCAGCTGGTGGGAGACCTCGGCCACCCACGGTGCTGCCCAGAGTCATTGGTGCTGTGCAGCCACCCTGCTGCCTGCTTTCCCCCTACGACGGTCTGTCTCTGTACACAGCACACGGCCAGCCCTGCGGTATCCAGCGCTTTCAGCCAGCACTGCCTTAGCAGGTGGGCTGTAGGGGAGCTTTATTCCTGGGGCTGCAGCTTGACCTGTGCCTCCTGCTTCTCTGAGTGGCTGTGATGCCTTCCGGGCCTGGCACCTACCTCACTGTGTGCATTGCTTGCAGTGTTCCCAAGCGAGTCGCTGTCACCGTGTGTGAGAAGCTGGGGCTGGGGTGGGTGCTTGGCTCTCACCTCCTCGCCTCTCATATGAGGCGGCAGCAGCTCTCTCTTCCACCGTGTGACAAATGACTGCTGGGATAAAGCTATCTCCTGCCAGGGGCTACACGAAAGCACCACAGAAAATGAGGGCAAGAAAATGCTGAGGTTTCCTGTAGGAATCAGTAATTAAGCATATGGTCTTTGAGGCCTGGCTTCTGCCTGTATGTATGTGCTGAGCTCTGTCAGCCTTCGGAGAATGGCAGATCCCAGGTGCTGACACCAAACACTCCCTGGCTGGGTTCAGCTCTGTGAAGCCGCTCAGTCCGGTGTCTGCTTTGCACTCAGAGGTGCTGAGAGAAGCAGCTGGGTCTGTCACAGGAGAAGAATTGTAGCAGTAGGACCCCTACTCGAAATGCAACACCCAGGGAAAAGCTGAGCCCCAAGGGTTGAACCTGGGCACCAGTGGTAGTTGAAGGGAAGGGAAGAAAAGTTTAAAATGGGTTTGAAACTGTAAGCAAAGCAAATATCAGGAAAAGGCCTGTTATTAATACAGAAACTAAAATGGTCTCCTGACTCCCTCAGTTACAACCTCACTGACCTCCAAATGGATACCTGGATGGTTTGCAATGTTAGCTGTGGGAAAAGCTGCTACATGGTACCTGAAAACTCTGCTTTGTTGTCAATATCAAGGGCATGTGAGTGGTGAATATTCCCTTTTCCCATCCTACCTCATCCCGTTCCACCCAATTTCTCCATTTTGGGTTTTCTTTCTTGTTTGTTTGTATCGGTTCATCTTTGTTTTAATCTGATGCATAAACTATGCACAACAGATCATCTCAAATCATGCACTTACATGAGAAGTGGACACTTGGATGCTCAGGCATGTATAGCTTGTACTGCTTCCTAGTTTAAATTCCAAATAAGTCATGAGACAGTCACCAAAAACTTGTGTCTTCAGGAGAAGAAAATAGCAATCCTATCTCCAAGTCCTTTCTGATGTTGTTACAAGGCAGCAGACTTAAAACACCACTGTCAGCTACTAATAAAAAACTGTGGTTTCACTAGATGAACACCCTAAAAGCCATTCCCTTAAGGTCCAAGTCCAGAAGTGACTGGAGCCAGCTGCCTGTCTTTGGCCTTTGTTTCTAGCCTGTTTAGCCTTAGGGTAAATAATTCAGGCCAAGACTGATTAAAGCAAAGGCTGGGCAGGACCAAGATCTCATGGTAGTTCTCTGTAGGTAAGGATGGTGTGTGGGAGCATGGGGGCAAGCAAGGATGTAACAGCCACGGGCTGATCTCTGTAATGACTTCAGAGGTCCCCACTGAGCAGGTGGGAACAAAGCCCAGATAACCAGTAGGACTGGATTGGGTAAGACCAAAGCCCTGTGTGAAGTTGCAGTCTTGTGCAATCACTGAATCAGTGGCTCCAACGGGATGAGTTTATTTTTACAGACTGCTTGGGTGAAGACGACCCAATGAGGACGCGTGGTTCCCCGACTCAGCTATAAAGTAGTGTTGATGGTATAAGTGCACGTCACCAAATGCTCAGCAGGTTGCGCTGCCTAAACTCCTCGGCAGAGAAGTGCCACAACCTCTGAACCTCTCTGACTGAAGCTTCTGCCTCATTTGTTTTGTAAGAGGTGTAATCTCTCTGATCCTGCTGTCCATGATAGCACTCTGACCATATGCACCTACTTCTGCAGTTTTCAGCTCCTTGGTGCTCCCATCCTTTGCCTTGGCCCCTTCCAGAAAGCCTGTTCTTCATGCTGGGAGGTTGCTCTGATGTCAGCTTTCTGAGTTAAAGTGGCCACGTGCTTGGGGCAATAAGACTGAGTCAGACATGTTCTTCATGGTCTTCTCTGGAATTTGAGTTGCGCAAGTTCTCCTGAACTTGCGAGTCACTCCTTTGAGTCACCCTTTTCTAAAAATTTGAAACATTCCTCTTGCTTCCATACAAGTGGCATGAGAACCTTTTTCCCCTTTCCTTGCTTGCTCGGTATATTTTTTCCATTCCTTCCACCCACTAACCAGTGAGGGAGAACACTTCCATCTCAACTTCTTTTCCAAACCAGCTTTTTCTTCTCACCTTTGTAGATCACACTCTCTTCAAGGACATGTTTCTTTGTTTTTCTTCCCCACCTGTCTCAGCATTGCACTTGGAGACAGCTTGACTAAGAGAAAGGTTTAATATAAAAAGAAATTGACTTGCACTGTACTGAGAATGCACTTGGGCTTCCATAACACAGTAGACCAACAGGGTGCAGTACCAGACTGCATGCTGCTCCTCGCAGGCACCGCACACTCACTGGCTCTATGGGCAAAACAGTAATTTTCCAGTTCCACAACATGAAATTCAATTGGTTCTCACCAGCTTAACACGTATTTCTCAAGCAAATATCACCATTCTTACCTAAATGGATTTGGGTTGCACAGAAATAAAAGAGGGTAGATGGAAAAATGGTGCTTTTCTTTTCTTTTCTTTTCTTTTCTTTTCTTTTCTTTTCTTTTCTTTTCTTTTCTTTTCTTTTCTTTTCTTTTCTTTTCTTTTCTTTTCTTTTCTTTTCTTTTCTTTTCTTTTCTTTTCTTTTCTTTTCTTTTCTTTTTTTCTCCACTTAAAACAAACACTTTTTACCTGTTCAGTTGAAACCCTCACAGTAGCAATTACCCACAGCATGTTTTCATGGCTATGGAGCCTCAACAAATAGCTGTGAGTCTTGGGATGAGTTGTACACGTGATGACTGCAACGGGGATTTAAAGCGATCTCTTATAAATAGTTAATATGGCGTAAATGGGAGTATAAAGAAAAAGAATTGCTAAGCAGGATAGATAGAATAGTGTCTTACTTATGCGTGGCGCTTGCAGTCAACCTGAATGCTTTTCCTCTCACACAGTACACTCATTTCACCCATTTCAATCTGCCAGCTCGGCTAATACGCTGCCTGAAAATTAGCGGAACTGCAAGACCATGTTTGGAATGGGCATTGCAGGGTGGTGTGGGGCAGGATGTTTGTCTGCTGTGAGATGTACTGTGTTCAGTTTTGGGCCCACCACTACAAGAACGACATTGAGGTCCTGGAGCGGGTCCAGAGGAGGGCAACCATGTTGGTGAAGGGTCTGGAGAACAAACCTTATGAGGAGCAGTTGAGAGAGCTGGGGGTGTTTAGTCTGAAAAAGATGATGCTGAGGGGAGACCTTATCACTGCCTGTTATTACCTGAAAGGAGGTTGTAGAGAGATGGGTGATGGTCTCTTCAGCCAAGTGACAGGTGATAGGAAATGGCCTTAAGCTGCTCCAGGGCAGGTTCAGATTGGATGTCAGGAAAAGGTTCTTCACTGAAAGAGTTGTTTGAATGTGGCACAGGCTGCCCAGGGAGGTGTTTGAGTCACCATCCCTGGATGTATTTAAAAGATGGGTAGATGAGGTGCTTATGGATATGGGTTAGGAGAGGACAGGTATGGTTGGATTTGATGATCTGAATGGTCTTTTCCAACCTTGTGATTCTGTGAGATGGCACAAGTCCCTGGAAAAGCAGAGAAAACCTGTCCTGTAAACCAAGGCAATGGTCTCTGCTTATGGTCATGCTATACCCTGCTTGGCATATCCCAATTCTTTAATTGTCAATCTAAAGGTATTTGTGGCGGGTTTGCTATGTGGCTTCTTTAAGAAGCAACTAGAAAGTGTAAAGGTCCAACAAAGCAAATCCCAACTCTGCTCCCAAGGCCAAATTCCCAAACTCTGTTACTGAC